>OY731403.1:18540587-18708087 GCA_963425845.1 Sphenostylis stenocarpa | reverse complement strand
TGGACTCTCGCTTGAGCGAATGTCAATTATTCTTCTTTGGAAGTCAGTCATTCAAGCGCCAGTAAATTCGCTTGAGCGAATGTTAGTTATTCTTCTCTGGAGTTCACTCGCTCAAGCGAGCGATTTGTCGCTTGAGCGAAGATAGGAAATTTTCGCTTGAGCGAAAGACGCGAGACCCCATTTTTCCTATAAAAAGATAAGATGTGTTTTGAGAAAAGCAAGCGGTTTTGGGGAGAAGAGGTGCGACTACTGCTAGGGTTTCGTCTAATCTTCATCAATTCTTCACTTGTTCCTCATTTGGAGCATTGTAATGGCCAACAAGAGTGGCTAACTTCATTCTCTTGGGATTTGATGCACTTCCTTTAAACTCTTTTGTATCATGGTGATATTTTGAGATATTAATTTATGTTTTGATGTTGTTATTCTTATCCTTTGTGCTTTGGAATGATTTATTCTTGATGTTTGGGATATGATTGAAAAATATATCTTGAACCCTAGATCATGGTAAGAATATTTGTTACGTTAATTGCCAGGAATGAAATGAATGTATCAATTGCTTAACACCTTAAACCTAATGTTGAAAAATCTCTTAATTGTGTGAGGAATCAACATTTATTAGGTTTTCTTATGAATTTCATCTGTGAGGAATCAACATGGATGATTTAAGTAGGTGTCATCAATATTGTTAGGTTAATTGACGTTCTTAATTGACATATCCATTATAAAAGAGGTGTAAGGAAGGAAGTCAATCCTAAGTGTCTTTAATTGATCTTTTCTCAACAATTTACAGTTCTTTATCATTTAATTTCAATTCAACTCTTTTTGCAAAACCCAATTTGTTTTAATCCACTTAGTAAGCATATAATTGGGAATTTCCATTGAAATCGTTTTTCGTGGGATTGACTTTTATTTAATCGAAATACTATACTGCGATTGATAATTTTGGTACACTTGCCAATAATTCAATACTTGCTCAGCTAGAAGTTCATTCCTTCTTTCAATTGTAAGTACTTGTCGTTCATATGCAATGACTTGTCTTTTTGCATTTGTTGACAATTTTTCTGAGATTTCATTTCCTCAGCCAATGGAATCCATAAAATACATCAAGCTTGTTACTCAAGTTCTCAAACTAAGTATCCATGACATCAATCATGAAGGTTTTTCTTTTTGAACCTCAAGATGAATATGTACCTCTAGATGGAATGGATGGAGTCAGAGCTAGACTATAAGGGTCCATATATGGATGTGATTGAGGAACATGCTTAGATGTATCATCAAATATAGACTCTTCTATTATGTACTTATGTCATTGTTCAAATCAACAATGTAGCTTTATCTTTGGATGTGTTGTCGAATTTGACGTGTTGTACTGGGCATGCCAGTGACATGATCATCACCTTAGAGTTCCTCCATTAAATCATAGTATCTAATGGGGGGCACTCTCCATTTAGCAATAATTTGGTTGGAATATAAACAACCCACACAACAAAATAAGACATTATGTAATGTTAAGATTGCTAATGATAAATAAAATTTTATAAAATACCTTTATTAAGTCATCCCATACTTCACTTCCAGCCTCAAGCATTAATGTGGATTCACTCTAAGCAAACCCAATGAGTTCAACAAATAGGTCATGAACCTCGCGTCATCTATCCTTAAGGCTCTTATCTAATTTTTAACATTGTTCTTTGTTACATCGACAAATCCACATTGTCGGAGAGACTCAATAATGTTATTATAAGCCTCTATGGTCCAACTTCCATAAACTCATTTCCCCAAACAAGTTTCACCAATTATAACAGTCAGTAGTTGTAAGTCTATGTCTGATGTCTACTTTGTAAACTTTCGAATTCTGGTAGATGACCTAGGGACATCACTCTTGCCTCTATTCATATTGTTCCTATTGCAAAGACAACTAATCTAAAAATTGTAATACAATTATATTTAAACATGGTTAACAAACAAATGACTTAATTAGTTAATAAAAATCAAAACAACATTCACATATTTGAATATAATTAATACAATAGTTTAATTATTTTCATTGTTTGTCCACACAGTGATTGCTATAACATCTTTAAGGTTTGATCCAAACCTATAATCATCCTCCCAATCTTAACATACAGATGCTTGAACATCTTGTTCCATTAATTCTCAATCTACTTCAACTACCAATGCCTCATCATTACCCGACCCACAAAGATAACTGTAAAGAATACAAAATGCTAAAACAATTTATGTCATTGTCTCCAATGAATAATGTGATTCAGTTCCACTAAGCTATTATTGGAAACCATTTTTTTAAAACACCAAAATTCCTTTCAATTACATTTCTTAGTGATGAATGACAAATATTAAACAACTCTCATGAATTTTGTATACCTCTTCCAAAGTACTTTTTAAGGTAATATATGATACCGCAATAGGGTGTTCTTATTTGTGATTTTAATATAAAGTCAACATCCCCAAGGTAGTATTTTCCTTCAATCATGGCATTGAACGTGATTAATAATAATTACTAAGTCATCACGAATTGAATACATAATGTTACATTAAACTAACCTTCAGGAATAATCAGCGGATCCTCTCGACTAAAGGAATCCTTTAATATTCGAGAATCGGATGTCATTTCTTCCCATCCAACTAAACATATGTTAATTTCATGTCAAAATCACAAGTTGTAAAAATATTTGCATTGACTAATCTTTTTTATTTTTTCGCGAAAACAAGGGCATATAATCATGAGACTTTCACATGAAAGCAATAAGGGGGAGATTGATGGAAATGTCCCTACATTCCCAAGAGATGATTTTGATAATGATTCAAGTCAACTACATTCAAGTCAACACTATTCAAGATGAATTAAGGACAAACTGAATTTATGACGTTGGTGAAAATGTGAAACATTTCCCTACATACCCAAGATATGTTTTTGATAAAGATGATGATTCAAATAAGCCCAAGATGATTCCTGAAGACTAGATAAAGTCTTAGAATGCTGGATATGGAGGTACAAGTTGATGAAGTAATATTATGCATAAGCCTCCAAAACACAAGTGTGATAAAATTCATAACATGATATTTTTCTCTGTCATAATCAATTATGATGCATCCGAAATGGTTTTCTCTGTCATAATTGATTATACTGGTAATATAATCAATTATGACAATTCAAATTTGAAAAATATATCCATTTTAAAGAATAAATGTTTTTGAATGCATTCTGATTTTCTCTATGATATTATTAATGTCCAACGGCCATTTTCTGATGCTATTTTTCTATTTAATTAATTTTTAATGAAAAATAAAAAACACACAATTACGGAATTCGAAAATACAATTTACATTCAATCAGTTTTGAGAAAAGAATTCTGAGCAAGGCAACAAAGATATTTTACACCTTTTGAGAAAACTCTCTTCTCTACTGCCTTCTATGCTTTCATTGTTAATCACATTTGTTCTTGGAGATTGGCATTCTACAAGTTCTACAATTTGTTGTCTCCATTACCCAGGTGTGTCTGTTCTTATTTTTATTATCCTTTGTGTATTGGTGGCAAAGGAGGTGTTTTCATCCTTTGATTTATTCAAAGGAGGTTTTCATCCCTAGTGTGATTCTAGGGAGGTGTTCATCCTTAGTGGGATTCTAAGGAGGTGTTTTTCATCCTTTGATTTGTTCAGAGGAGGTGTTTATCCCTAGTGGGATTCTAGGGAGGTGTTCATCCTTAGTGGGTTTCTAAGGAGGTGATTGTCTTTTTAATTAGTTTACTTTTTACTGGTTCTTCTGCTGAGTTGATTCTAATTTGTAAACTGAATTTGAAAGATAGTGAATGGGGAGTCACTCTTGTGTTAAGAGTTGACTGAGAACTGGATGTAAGGTTGACTATACCCGAACTAGTATAAATCTTTGTGTGCTCTTCTCTTTCCCTTATCTCTTTCTCTTTTCCTGATTATATTATCGTTTCCGCTTTATCTGTGTTCAAACAAATTATTGACTCACAAATAAATTTTTAATTTGACATCTATTTTAATTTGTGCATCTATTCACCCCCCTCTAGATGTCATTTGTCTAACAAGTAGTATCAGAGTTTGGTTAGATAAGATATTTCTAAACGATCTTCCCAGATGTCTATGCAGAATAAGGTTTACAGGGAAGGAGCCTCAATAAACAGACCTTCATTATTTGAAGGAGAATACTATCAGTTTTGGAAGGCGAGAATGGAAATATTTTTACAAACACTAGATTATGGTGTTTGGGATGTTGTACTTAATGGTCCTTACATTCCGATGAGAACAACGGAGTCTGGAGCTGTTCCAAAGACTTTTGACCAATGGACGCCAGATGAAAACAAGCGTGCCCAATATGATGTAAGAGCCCGAAATGCTATTGTTTCTGCCTTAACTTGTAATGAATTTTTCAGGGTCTCACAATGCAAGATGACAAAAGAAATATGGGACACTCTTGAAGTAACACATGAAGGAACAAATGAAGTAAAGCAAGCACGTAAGAACACACTCATCAAGGAGTATGAATTATTTCAAATGCAGCAAAATGAAAACATCACGGATTTCCAGACACGCTTCACACATATAATAAATCACTTGAAAGCATTAGGAAAAAGTTTTGACAATGAGGAGTTGAGCACAAATATCTTTAAATTCTTAGACAGGAATTGGCAACCAAAGGTCACTGCTATTACAAAATCAAAGAATCTCACAAAAATGAATATTGCTACTCTATTTGGAAAGCTGCTAGAACATGAGATAGAGCTACAAATGTTAAAGAACGGTGAACAAAATCAAACCAAGACGATAGCTCTAAAAGTAGAAAAATCTTCACAAGATGAAAGCAAAAACACTACAAGAAAAACACCAAATAGTGACCAAAAATTCGGTCACTAAATGTGCAAAATCGATTACTAACTAAGATAGTGACCGAAATAGTGACCAACTGGAATCGGTCACTATTTCCTTGGTCACTATTTTTAGTGACCGATTCAGTAACCGATTCAGTGACCAAATCAGTGACCGAATCAGTGACCGATTCAGTGACCGAATCAGTGACCGAATCAGTGACCGATTCAGTGATCGAATCAGTGACCGATTCAGTGACCGATTCAGTGACTGATTCAGTGACCGATTCAGTGACCGATTCAGTAACCATATATATATAACCAAATCGGTCACTATATCGGTCACTAATTTTATTTTATTTTTTTATATTATTTTTAAAATAACGATAAAACTATGAAATACATTATATATTATATTAAATATATGAAAATTTCACTACCTAAGATAACCATGAAAATAATACCACAAATTTTGTTCTAAATAAAGTCATCATTCATGAATTAAATACTTTCTTACATATTGAAAATTCAATATAAAAGTAAGTAGAATAAACTAAAATAAGAGTCATAATTCTAAAAATGTCAGATACTAACAAAACAAATACAATATACATAGTAGAATCAGTTCACAATTCAGGAGGTTGAACATCCATCTTCTCCATCAAGAGGAGCAACATTTTATCATTTTTCTGAATTTGTCTCTCATTAGTTAACATTCTTTCACGGAAATCATCCCTTTTAGTCTCAACTTCCTGTAACTTGTTTTTTAATTGTTCAATCTCCTCCCTCATAAGCTGGACAAATGATGAAGTAGAGTCGTGACAAATATTTCTCCCAATTGCTTTGCTTGACTCAGATCCAAACCCATATACTTTGCCTTTGTTTATTCCAGCAACTTTACACCCAACCTGTAATTCATCAGGCGGAGAACCTCCTGCAATAGATCCTAATTGAGAGGCTTCTTCCCAGGCACGAATAAACTCTGCCTATAAACATTAAAATAGAATAGTAGTGAATTGGATAAAAACATAAAAAAGGATACAATTGTTTAAGAAATTAATATAAGAAGAAAAACAAGGAACTTACATCGACATGTGTTGATCTTTGATCCACCCATGTGTTATCCTTTCGTTTGTGTGTTTTGCGGAACAACTCTAATGGGGTAGGGGGTTTTTCATTCAACTTTATCTAAAATATGGTTAAAAACACAAACTTAGAAGTACAATATCCACCATAAAAGAAAATAATTTTGTCAAGTCATGACAATATGTAATGTAATAACTATTTTTCTTTTCCATCATAAATAACACCATGCAATTAAATTTGAACTAAAACTAACATACATTCTTTCCACACCTAAATGTAGTTCAGGATTCCATAATTCATATATACATTATAAGTTTAAAAGTATAACATATAGGGCCAATACATGTATAAAGGAGTATAAAATAAACTTTACCAAATGTTCTCTATGTTGAGAAGTGCTAATGGAGTCACCAGTATGGAGTGAAATTCCAAGTCCATCACAATCAGAAGTTCAATTTGCTTTTGCAATCAAACTTTTTACTTTGAATTGTTTTGATCCCCAATGTTGGCATAAGATATCCCATACATCTTCTGCAAGCCAATTTGGCTTCTTCATTATCATGCGTGCCTTGTTTAGTGAACTTTTCAATATGTTGGCACCTCGCATTTCAAAGTTTCTTCTAGCCAACCTATGATTAGGTGGGAAAATAGTATATTTTCTCTGTACCCAAACAAAACAAGTAAATGTTATAGGACATTCAATATTTAGAACTTATTTTAAAGTTAAGAATTAATATAAATACATACCATGAACTCATTGAACCACATGTCTCGAATATCTTGAGGTACCTTTTTCCATGATGGCCATGCATCATTGTAATGACTTTTGAAAATATCACCAATGGCAGTAGCTGCAAAGTATGAAGGCAAAAATCTACAACAAAAATAAAGTCATAAAGTACAAGTTGTACATAGAATATGAACAAAATATAACATTGTTAAAATTTAAGTGATTTACCCATATCCATCAAGTGTTAAAATGGGTTTCTCACAGGTGCTCTGAACATCTGATACATTGTGATCATCATGAGAAACAAATGTGCCTTGAGTTTGAGGGTTATATGCTTGAAGACTTTGTGGGGAAGGTGTCTCATGTGGTGATTGTGGTCTTAATGGTGGAGAAGTTAATGGAAGAGATTTAGAACTTCCTCCAAGTGGTGGAGTACGACCAATGTGTGGTCCAACAGAAGGGACTTCAATAGACTTATTTTGTATTGAAGGGGTAGAACTAACATGTTCTGCAATAGTTCCAACTAATTGATGTGCAACTTGTGGTCCAACCATGTTATTTCTTGGTAATTGATTCAATTGATGTTTCATCAAACGACTTTTTAAAATAAGCTTAGTTTTTCTTTTGTCTGACATCTACACATGTAACAAAAAAAAACAAAAATGTGTAAGCAAATTGCATATATTTAATAAGTAATAGAAATGAATTAAACAATAACATATTAATTGAAATGTTTGAAACAAAAAAATAATAATTTGATGGGAACATTATTAACTGTACTTATAATTATTAAATACTCACCGAAATGAAAATACAAAAAATCATTCATCATCGTCATCATTATCATTATAATCATCATCATCATCGGCATTAACATCACTTTCTTCATCAAAATTATATGACTCATCAGCATTCTGATCATCATCATCAGAGTTGTAATCATCATCAAATTCACTTTCCTCATCATACTCTTTTTCATTGATTTCTGCATCTTCGACATTATATTCATTGTGTTCATTTCCATCAAGTAATTCATTCTCTACTAGCTCTTCATGTTCACCTTCATCGTCTCTTAATTGACCAAGTACTTCATCATTTGACACAAGTTGAGTATTAGAAAGACCATGTTGATATGCAACCTCTAGTGTATATTGATCATCAACCATACTTCTTGGTTTGGTTTTAATTACAACCCACCAATCTACCTTTTCCTTAACCTTTTCAGGATAAGGCATATAATATACTTGAATTGCATTTGATGCAAGTATGAAAGGATCATAATTCAAATACCTTCTACGATGATGAACCTCCACTATACCATATTCCTTGTGAACTCGTACACCACGATTCCTTTTAGAATCAAACCATTGGCAATTGAATACAACTAATTCTTTTGTTGGCTCTCCTATGTATTCAAGTTGCATAATCTCTTTGATGATACCATAATAATAGTTTTCTTCATTTTCAATATCATCCCCTTTAACACAAACTCCACAATTGACAGTTTTCTTTCCAATGCTCCATTCTTCCGTATGAAACTTGAAACCATTGACAAAATAAATAGGCCATGTAAAAACCTTTTTTCGTGGACCCCATGCTAAGTCATGTAAAAATTGACTTTGAATCATATTGTTCCTATCGTGAACCTAAACGAATGATAAATATAGTATGAATGAATAGGTCAATGTGAAAACATAAATTATTCTTATGATTGATTTACAAAATATTTTTAAAACTTACATATGTTTGAAACCATCTAGGAAAATCGGAAGCAATTTGAGCCTCAATTTCTCTTCGAGTGATGTTTGGATTCACTGCTTCTAGAAATTGTTCAAATATTCTAACATTTACACATAACATTGTATTAGTGGTTTTATGCATGAAAAATGCATGCAAAAATGAATTGTCGTGCTTACTTGATTAATGGTTGAACTTCTTCACAATTAAGTAACACATGCAAATGTGCAGCTTCTAATTCTTTCTTATTTAAGTATCGACATGAAGATCTTCCACTAATGCGACCAGGATGATTAAAAATTGTTGATACACAATCCAATTGTACATTTTCACCTCCATTATCATTGCGGCTGGCTTTATTTCTCATTGTTTGCACATGAGTCTCAAAATAATATGAACAAAAATGAGAAGTCTCTTGCACTAGATATGCCTCACATATTGAACCTTCCACACGTGCCTTGTTCTTAACCATTTTTTTTAACTTATTCAAGTACCTAATACAACACCATCACATTGTTATTATAATTTCAAATAAGACAAGTATGCATGTTCAAATTTGATAATTAAAAAGTAGTACCTCTCAAATGGATACATCCACCGATATTGAACAGGACCACCTACTCTTGCTTCGTAAGGCAAATGAATAGGTAAGTGTTCCATTGAATTGAAGAATGCAGGTGGAAAGAATCGTTCCAATTTACATAATGTAATTGCAATGTTTTGTTCCATTAATAACAAATCATCCACTCGCAAAATAGTTGAACATAGATCTTTGAAGAATTTACTTAACTCAGCAATTGGTTTCCAAATTTGATTTGACAGTGCACTAAAAGCAATAGGCATTAATTGCTCCATAAATATATGACAATCATGACTTTTCATTCCAATCATTTTTCCTTACTCTATGTTTACACATCTTTGCAAATTTGAGGCATAACCATCAGGCATTCTCAACTCATTAATCCATTTATAGACAACACTTTTTTGCTCCTTAGATAAGACAAATTGTGCTTTAGGTTTTATAACTTTTCCATTAGGTAATTGTTGCAATTCTAACTCCTTTCTCCGAAAATACTTTTTTACATCCATTCTTGCCTTCATATCATCTTTGGTCTTATCTTTGATATCCATCACTGTATTAAACACATTATCAAACACATTTTTCTCAATATGCATGACATCAAGATTATGCCTTAACATGTTGGAATTCCAATATGGTAACTCCCAAAAAATGCTTTGTTTTATCCAATTATGATATACACCACAACCATAACATGTAAATTGTACTTCCTTAGTTACTTTTGGAAAATAAGCAACTTGCTCCCACACATCATCCCCAGAAAATATCAATGGAAGTTGAGAATCTTCAATTCGATTCTTTAAAAATGCATTCTTATTTCTTCGATATGCATGATTCATAGGCAAAAATTGACGATGACAATCAAACCAAGAAAACTTACGACCACTATCCAACCAAAAGCTCTTTGAATTATTCATACAATATGGGCAAGCCAATCTTCCAGCTGTACTCTAACCAGACAACATACCATATGCAGGAAAATCATTAACGAATCCACATCAATGCAGCTTTCATCATAAAATTTTGTTTTTTGGAAATGTCATATGTCAACACACCTTCATTCCACAATATTTTTAACTCTTCTATCACAGGTTGCAAATATACATCTATTTTTTCCTTTGGATTTTTTGGCCCAGGAATAATTAAAGTTAAAAACATATAGGGGGTAGTCATGCACAATTGTGGGGGTAAATTGTAAGGAGTTACAATCACCGGCCAACAAGAATATGGTTTTCCTAATTGACCATATGGGGTGAAACCATCAACACATAATCCTAATCTTACATTTCTCGGTTCAATTGCAAAATCGGGAAATGTCTTGTCAAAATGTTTCCATGCTTCTCCATCCGATGGATGACACAAAGGTCCCTCCTTTCTCATATTTTCACAATGCCACCTCATATGCGGAGCAGTAACTCATTGAAGCATATAATCTCTTAAGCCTAGGAATGAGGGGTAAATAATGCATTCTCTTCACAAGGACTTTTTTATATTTACCTTTACCCACTTTTTTTGTCTTATAACGAGGTTTTTGACAAAACTTACATGTAGATAGTTGTTTATCTTTATCCGAGTAGAACAACATACACCCATCAACACAACAATCAATTTTTTCTACTCGATAAACCAAGTTTTGAAACCAATTTTAAGGTTCTATAGTAATCTTCCGGGATAAAATTATCTACAGGATGTGTCTCTTTCAAAAGAGTCAATGTTTGATTAAAACATCGTTGGGACATGTTTCCTCTCGATTTAATTTTCAACAATCTAACAACGAACAGATAATTCGAGTGTGATTAGAACATCCCGGCCACAATGGTTTTTGTGAAGCATGTAATAAATCATAAAACTTCTTTGCTTCAGTATTTGGAAACCTGTTCATTTTCTTCATCCATATGACTCACAAACTCTACACCTAAAGCATCATGAATCATGTTCTCAAATTCTTCTCTATCAACCTCGTGTGTATTATTAAATGAATTTGGATACATATTATTCACATCACACATATTTGGATCCATTTCTCCATGACATGTCCAATACCAATATTCGGTATAAATCCCCGACGATAAAGATGGACTTGAACATCTTCAGAATCTAAAAAGTTCTTATTTTTGCATTTACTACATGGACATCTAATTTTTCCATTTGACATGTTTGCATGTTGAAGAGAAAATGATACAAATTCAGTCACACCATTTAAAAATGCATCGGTATACCCCTTTCGACCAGGTAAAAGTCTATTATACATCCAATTACGATTTTCACGAACATCCATGTTCTGTCATATGCCAACAAAGGACTTATTTTAATAAATAATATACCATATAATTATCCACAACATAATTACATTAAAATCTCTAAAACTAAATTTATAGGTCTTGCTAGAAGTTATACCTCTACCACTAAAACTACCCAGTAGTACGAAGATATTGCTACTGCAGTTTCCAAATTGCAGCCCAACAAGAAAAGTCGCCTATATGAAAAAAAAAAAACACAATATGTCATTCTTGAACAACGCCAATATATTGAAAAGAACATAGTCAATATATGGAGAGACAAGCTGGTGGTTGAAATTGATCATGCTATTCTTTTTCAAACCTTTGGTTGCAGAAAACATGCAATAACCTTGTTTTGTAAGTATCAAAAAGTAAACACAAAAGCTAGATATTGGATCTTCTTTAAGTCACATACCAGAAAGCTTGATAATGACAATTTCTACAAGAACAAAGTTATCAAATGCATGCTTGACAGCTCTTGTACAAAGTTCAATCCTGGTGAACATTTATTCTTCTTAGCTAAAATATCAAACCAACTCACCAAACTCACCTACTGCACAAACTAGAGCATTATTGCTTCTAATTATTCTAATAGATAGATAGACAAACAATACACATGCAGTTGTTTAGCATGGAAGATAATTGATTTTGACCTTACTATGACACCCATTTTTTCTTCCATTATTACATTTTAACTCATTAAAATCACTTGCTTCAGTGTGTATATAATTAACTCACTCACTAGATCACATGGAACCACACACCTACACTACATTGGTACTCCTTCATACTTATGAAAAAATCAATGAGTTATGTTATTTTTATTCATTTTTTTATACTATTTCGTCTATTTAATGGGTGTTTTCTTTTCTTCTATATCTTTCTTGAATAAAGTTATAAAAAATATGTTCTAGAATAGAATTTGTTAGGAGTAATGTTTGTTTATGACTTTGTCGTTGGGAACTTGAAATTGACCTGATATGCAGTGGAAATACATTGGTGTACTTGACTTGTTGAGGTCACCATACACTACACATAGTCACATGTAGGAAGTTACATTCCTTACAAGAAAACAAATATGCATCAAAGAAATTTGTAGCCAAACAAGATTTTTCTTTCACTAGTGCAGTTGTGTGCAGTTGTGTTCAAACTTACAGTATCCAAGTTGTACAATGCTCTCTATCTTCTAAATAATGTACAATGCTACTCCAAAATTTAGTTGAATCATATTAATAATATATAGAGTAAAATATTGATAAAAAAGTCATTCTAACCTTATCTGCAAACAATAAAATGTTTTTAATAAAAATATAGTTTACTTCTTGTGTGGTCATTAAAAGATAAATAATATTTTTACAATAATCAAGTAATATAAAAAATAATATTTTTACAATGACAAACTTGTGTTATTAAAATATAAATAATATGTTTACACAATTGTTTTGATTTCTTAGACGCATGATAAAATGAAGTTTTTAAGCTTAACCTAGATTTTAGACAAAAATAATCAGTTATTAGTCATTATTGATACAGTAATTTAAAATAATACTTTTAAATATTTTTATCTATAAATAGTTTCCATACTTTTAAATATTTTTATCTATAAATAGTTTCCATTAATACAGACAAACCACTTTCAACCAATTATTTGTTCATTACTTTTTCCAAAATGCAGAGTTCTTGGGCAAATCATCAAGTAAAGAGAGAAAACAAAATCTATACACAAAACTAAATAGTTTTTATACTATTCTTTAAGACTCTATAAATTTTATGTGTTTGTAACCTATAACTGTTATGATTTTTCACTGATCGATAATAGTTGTTGTGCATAAAAGTAAACTAATAAAAAATCTATTATGAAAATAAAAGTTGACTAATTTTCATCTTTTCTCTTTCATTCATATTCTGTGATATGAATTAATAAATATATGTGGAGTTTAGCTATAGTGACAAGATTCTTGTGAGCTAACAACAGCAAAAAGTTTGCTCTGTACCAATCACATTAACCATCTCTCTTTCTCTCACACACCTTCTTCCTATCTCCTTTCAAAACTCTACTTCTCTTTGCAATTTAATTATCTTATCATTTATGTTGCTGCTAATTGGATCCAGATAAAATTTTTAGCTAGTAATGTCGAGGCATAAAGTAGAAGTAGATATATTCTTTCATGGTTTTATGAACTAAGAAGATATTTTATTTTTTCCATATGAAGACTAATTTATAAATAGTTGTAAAACGTTTTTAAAGTTTTCTCTGTTTATTGAATACTAATCTCACCTAAACTTTTATATAGAAAAGGAAAAAGAGTATGTATCTTCCCTACAAAAGGAAAAAATGTACAAGGGAGACAAAAGTTACTATGCTAAAACAGCTCCCAAAATGGCACACAAGTATGTATGCTAAAATGGACCTACAGACAACAAAGTTCTCTTTTCTTTCCCTCCTTTTCACCATACACATCTATCTCTTCTTTCACTCTCCACTTCTTTTTCTTGAGCAAACAGTAATTCTTTTGTACATTCCCTTAAATACTATTAATCATGTGTTAACATTATGTGATAGCAAATATGTATGACAATATGGTATTAACACAGTATAGAAGAACTCAAATAATTATATCCTTAAACACAAGAACTCTTAAGTAGGTAGTATTATTGACACTGGCAGGGTATGGAGAAGGCATGAAAAAGATAAGACAGGTTTCAAAATATATGAACTTATACTATTTTAGAGCTAAGAAACTCTCCATACTCATATTTAAGAGCTTCTAGCAAGTCCCAATGAAGGAGAGCCACAAAGGGTTTTAAGCCTGCCCAAATAAAAATACCAAGTTAGCAAGGAAGAGGTATCTAACTCACTCTTTCACCTATATATTAGTCAAAGTTAGATTTCAACACAAAAATAGAAAGACAGAAAAGAAAACAAAAATTGAAGAATTTGATGGATTTACCAAAGGATTGACAACTCTTTTTCCCTCTGCAGAAAATAACTCAACATTGTGAAATTCCAATAACTATTTATGAATATGAGAATATGAAACTCAATGTAACTTTCAAATAAAGAATATATATATATATATATATATATATATATATATATATCTTACTTGGGAATATGCGGCTCAGTGAGATAAAAAAACTAAAGGAATCCAACCCAAATTTTATTAAATTAAAGGAAGTTAAACACAGGTCATCTAAAGATTGGTTCAAATCTTGAAACATATACCTTTAAGTGTTTTAGTAATTGTCCTATTAGAGAAAACCCTCTTACACACTTCACTAAACCAGATTACTTACAAACTCTCAGCCCAACCAATATATCTATTTTCACATTTTCATCGTAATTCCAATCATAAATCAAAGAAGATAACAAAAACTCATCAAGCAAAGAGGGAATAGAGCAAACAGGGAACAACGACAGATACTAAAGGAGCTATTACTCAAGTTTCCAATTTGTAATCCAGTAAATTTAACGTTGTGGCCTTAATTATATTTAAAGATTCAGTAATACCAACCTAAATGAGCTATTACTGTAGTTTCCAATTTGTAATCCAGTAAATCAAGATAACAAATTTGCTTTCGTAGCACCACCCCTGCATTCATCAACACATATAAAAAACATACCATGTAAAATTAGATTGAATAAGGAAATTCAAATAGATTGAATAAACATTACCATATAAAGGTTGTGTCTGTGATGTCTTATGCTTGGGTTAGAGGTCGTCAAGTTTTGGGATGGGATTTGAGGTCATCGGGTTAGGGTTCTAGTACGACGTTTCGTGGGTTTTGGTTGGAACTGAGGTAGCCGGGGTTAGGTTCACTGAGGCTTAGGTTAGGGTTTATTGTCGTCACAGTTGCAGGTCGCTTGGATTCAAGGTGGTTGAGGTTTGGGTTAGGGTTCGAGGTCAGCTAGGTTTGCGTTGGGTTTGACCGCACAACGATTGGGGTTTGGCTTCATATTAGGGTTCGATGCTGCCGGAGATGGGTTTGGGCCTCAAGTTCGTCGAGTTCGTCGAGGTTGAGGCTGGGGTTGAGTTTGGAATTCGCTTGGGGATGGACAGATGAAGGGTCTAGGTTAAGCTCGAACAAGTGTGCTCGCTTGCTGTCTTGTTCTCTGCTGCGAACTAGGATCGCTCGCCAACTAGGTCAGATTTGAGCAATAATTTTTGCGAACATATTACCCATATTTGGGGACAAGGGGCGGAACAACCTCTCAATCTGCTTACTGTAGCCCAGGAATAAAAATGTTAGTTAATGCACGAAGAAGATGAAGAAAAATTTTGAACATGGTGCGAAGAAGATGAAGACAATTTGGGATACGAGAAGAAGATGAAGAAAATTTGGGGCGCGAAGATAAAATTTTCGGACCTAGGTCAGATCCTACAGCACGAAAAAAATAAAAAATTACCACGGAAAAACAAAAATAATTACATAAATTAAATATAGATTAATTAAAAAAATAAATTAAATAATAAAGTGACTGAAATAGTAACCGATTTTATGTGACCGAAAATTCGGTTACTATTTCAGTTACTAAACTAAAAAATAATAATTTGGTTACTGATTCAGTCACTGATAGTAACTAAATTTTTCGGTCACTGATTTTGGTACTATTTGACATTTTTCTAGTAGTGAAATAAAGGTAAGTTTTCAGATTCCGATATAACTCTTTTTGTTAAACAATTTTCTCGCTTTATGAAGAACAGGAAAAAGAGACAGCAAAGAAAGGAGAAAACAAATAAATACCATTGCTATGAATGTGGAAAACCTGGCCATATCAAACCAGACTGTCCAGAACTTAAGAAAGAGAAGAAAGATGTGAAAGAGAAGAAGAAAGAGAAGAACGATACCTATAAGAGCAAACACAAAGCTTATATTGCTTGGGAGGATAATGATTCTTCCACAACACAAGAGAGTTCTTCCGAAAGCAGTGATGGAGAAGAAGAAGCAAATCTTTGCTTCATGACAAAAAGTGATGATGAAGCCTCATCACAGGTAAGTAGTACAAAATCCTTAAATGAATATGATGAGTTGTTTAAAGAATATCAAGAAATGTATGAAGGTTTTACCAAGTTATCTAAGAAATACAATGCACTTAGGCAAAAGTTAAATGCATTAGAAAATATTGTTGGTATTCTTGAAAAAGAAAATGAGTGCTTAAAGAAAGATGTTGAGAAATTTAAAACTTTGTCTAAAAATAAAGAAGTTGCTAAACCTTGTGAAAATTGTAATCTTTTGGAAAATGAGATTTTCAAGTTAGAGAAAATAATAAGCAAGTTTTCAAAATCTTCTGAAAATCTTGATTCTATATTAGGTTATCAAAGAGGGAATTCTAGCAAAACTGGACTTGGTTACAAACCCAAAGAAAGTCTAGAACCTCATAAAACTATTTTTGTGAAAGAGTCAAGGAAAACATATGTGAAACCAGCTTCAAAAACTTTAAAAAACTCATTTAGACCTTTTCAAAGAAAACCAACATGTTTTTATTGCATGAAATTAGGTCATACATCAAATGGATGTTACATAAAACATTTTGACATATCCAATGGCAAATATGAATGGGTACCTAAAGGAACAAAGCATTTATACATGTTTAGATGATAGTTTGAGCATCTAATTGATTATCAGAATCGAAATTTTTTTCTTGTTGTCATAATCAATTATGTTGAAAGTTTGAATTTTGAAAATTTGAATTTATGAAAATTTGAATTTATGAAAATTTGAAATTATAAAGTTTGAAATCTTGTAGTTTGATATTCTTGAAATTTCAAATTTTATAGTTTGAGATTTTTTCTTAAATTTGCGAGTATGAGATTTTTTAAATTTGAAATTTTGCAATTTGATATTTTTGAAATTTGAATTTGAAATTTGGGATTAAAATTTTGAATTTGAAATTTGGAATTTGTTGGAATTTGAATTTGAAATTTGAAATTTGTTGCAATTTGAATTTAAAATTTTAAATCTGAAATATGAGTGTATTTGAATTTGAAAGATGTCTAAATAAGAAGACTGCAATTGAGGGAAACTACTGCATTTCATTCTATTATCTCTATAATCATTTTATTCCCCTATCTTTCTCTCTCTCTTCATTTGTCTTGAGAATCCTAGATATTGCCTCCTTAATATGATGTTCTTCTCTATGACACTTTGTAATGCAGTATCTTCTCTACCTTGATTTATGTACTAATATGTACAAATTTGTTCTCAGTTTCTATTGCAATATTTTTCATAATTATCAATGAAACATGGAGATATTTTGATGATATTAACCTGTGTGAAACAGGGAGAGATTTTTTTTCTCTTATAATGTTTTTCATAATTATCAATGAAACAGGAAGATATTTTGATGATATTAATCTATGTGAAACAAGGGGAGATTTTTTTCTCTTATAATATTTTTCATAATTATGAATGAAACAGGGAGATATTTTGATGATATTAATCTGTGTGAAACAGGGGGAGATTTTTTGATGAATTAAAATCTGTGTGAAAATCTTTCCTATCTCTAAATTAAACAAGGGGAGTTAAGAGAAGTCTTTGCTCATATGAGTTAGGGGGAGTTTGTTATTAATATATCCAGGGGGAGATTAAGAGACTCTGACACTTGATACAAATATGTACAAATTTGTGCTAATCTTGAGCTAGCTATATAGAGTCAAGCATTTTAATTCATTTCAGGTGTTTCCTTGATCATCATCAAAAAGGGGGAGATTGATGGAAATGTCCCTACATTCCTAAGAGATGATTTTGATGATGATTCAAGTCAACTACATTCAAGTCAACACCATTCAAGATGAATTAAGGACAAGCTGAATTTATGACATTGGTGAAAATGTGAAACATTTCCCTACATGCCCAAGATATGTTTTTTATAAAGATGATGATTCAAGCAAGCCCAAGATGATTCCTGAAGACTAGATAGAGTCTTAGAATGCTGGATATGGAGGTACAAGTTGATGAAGTAATATTATGCATAAGCCTCCAAAGCACAAGTGTGATAAAATTCATAACATGATATTTTTCTCTGTCATAATCAATTATGATGCATCCGAAATGGTTTTCTCTGTCATAATTGATTATACTGGTAATATAATCAATTATGACAATTCAAATTTGAAAAATATATTCATTTTAAAGAATAAATGTTTTTGAATGCATTCTGATTTTCTCTATGATATTATTAATGTCCAACGACCATTTTCTCGATGCTATTTTTCTATTTAATTAATTTTTTATGAAAAATAAAAAACACACAATTACAGAATTCGAAAATACAATTTACATTCAATCAGTTTTGAGAAAAGAATTCTGAGCAAGGAAACAGAGATATTTTACACCTTTTGAGAAAACTCTCTTTTCTACTGCCTTCTATGCTTTCATTGTTAATCACACTTGTTCTTGGAGATTGACATTCTACAGGCTTCTACAATTTGTTGTCTCCATTACCCAGGTGTGTCTGTTCTTATTTTTATTACCTTCATCCTTTGTGTATTGGTGGCAAAGGAGGTGTTTTCATCCTTTGATTTGTTCAAAGGAGGTTTTCATCCCTAGTGTGATTCTAGGGAGGTGTTCATCCTTAGTGGGATTCTAAGGAGGTGTTTTTCATCCTTTGATTTATTCAGAGGAGGTGTTCATCCCTAGTGGGATTCTAGGGAGGTGTTTATCCTTAGTGGGTTTCTAAGGAGGTGATTGTCTTTTTAATTAGTTTAGTTTTTACTGGTTCTTTTGCTAAGTTGATTGTAATTTGTAAACTGAATTTGAAAGATAGTGAATGGGGATTCACTCTTATGTTAAGAGTTGACTGGGAACTGGATGTAGGATTGGCTATACCCGAACCAGTATAAATATCTGTGTGCTCTTCTCTTTCCCTTATCTCTTTCTCTTTTCCTAATTATATTATCGCTTCCGCTTTATCTGTGTTCAAATAAATTATTAACTCACAAATAAATTTTTAATTTGACATTTATTTTAATTTGTGCATCTATTCACCCCCCTCTAGATGTCATTTGTCTAACATCACATGTACATGAGTGTCATCCACAACAATCTTAAAGGGTAACAAAATGGTGTTCTAATTAACAAATAATACATTATGTATATGAAGTGATACTATACTTTTTACAATATTACCTGAAAGTATGGGTAAAATCGGTCGTTGTTTAGAACATGAGGTTGGACCTCAGTCACAAATGATTGAATTAAGAATTCTTCCTCTAACATTAAAATTGATTTCAAGATATTATGAAAGTGTCTAGAAATGGTTTCTCCATATCTATGAAAAAAGAAAAAAAAAAACACTTTTATTATTCACATTATATCCAATGATGTAAAAAAGTTTAGTAACTCGTTCCTCAACAGTTGATCTAAATCCATCTTTTACCAACTTAGTTGCCTTTAATCATTGATATAACGTAATGAATGGTTGCAGTCTCATTCAAATAATTTTACGATATTGTTCTATATATACTAAGTATGACATCAACTTTCGAGGATGGTGCCCTTTCTATGGTAAAAACTTCCAGAATATTTGGAGTTGATACTAATAATACATTTAATGCACAAGTAACTATGCAAAATATTAACATTGTTGCTACTTTTGTATGCAATTTTATTTATTGTTGTAAGTATTCAATTAAATTAAAGTGGTTGCCAACAATATTATTATCGAGTCAAGATCTTCGTCAGAAAAATACATCAACAGATTGCTATTATGTGTCATGTCATAAACCATTTGAAAAATACAACCCTAATATATAAAATATTTTTATTTATTATATTTACCTTTACTAAATTCACCTAAATACCAATAATAAATTATAAATTTACAATTCACATCTCATTATAATATCTTATACATTGGAAATATTCATGTTTAAAATTTATACATAAATAATATAATTTTAGAATTTAACTACCAACACAAAATTCATAAAATATTTAATATCTTATAATTATACTTAAATTTATTTTCATTACAAATTTTATATTAAATTAATATAAATGTTATAAAATAATATTATACTATATTTTATACTAATTTTTTTAGTATATAATAAATAAGAATTTCAAACAAAAAATTTAATATATTAGAATTAAACTCAAATTTTGTTTCATTATAATATTTTAGTATTAAATTAATACTAATTTCATAAAATAATATTATACTACAATTTATACTACATTTTTTTAATATATGATAAATGACAATGTCATACAAAAATTTAATATATTATAATTAAACTTAAATTTAATTTCATATCAATATATTTTAATATTAAGTTAATACTAATTTCATAAAATAATATTTTACTACATTTTAAACAATTTTTTAAAGTATATGATAAATAAGAATTTTTTACAAAATTTAATATATTATAATTAAACTTAAATATGAACACTGAGAAGTGATTCTCACTTTATTATTGTTATTGAGAATCAATTTTCGATAGAAGAAGAATCAATTCTTACTTTATTATGTCCACCAAGGATTGATTCTTGGTAGAAGGAAAGATTTTCCTTCATCAAAAATTGGTTCTCTACGACTAGAATTGATTCTCTTTCATCGAAAACCAATTTTAACTACAATTAGAATGATTATCAACGCATGCATATTGGCTCTCGTTGGACAAACTTACCTAATCAAGGTACACCCTAATGACATCAAACAATAACACAAACTAGATGCACACACAAACCAACCACCACCCAACTTCACAAACAAATCACCCTTTCTTTGACCTAGACGAAACACAACTATCACAACATATAGTGGCATTCAAAAGCTCAGCTACCCAAAAGAAGCATTGACTGGTTTTTTAATGGCATTCAAAAGCTCGGCTACCTCCCTCCATGATCAACAAAGTAAGGAATCTTTATTGTGCATCGCCAAGAATCTCTGCAAGGAATGAATCTATGCATACATGTATCTCTGTCATGCAATTAGTGAAAACTGAAACTAATAATAGAAGTGAGGATAATTATGTAACAAGGTGATATATATTTCTTGTCTTATCTCCTCACCCTCGTGAGGAAGTTCCATCCACTCTCTTTCTTAAATCCACACTTTCAAATCCGCTCAAATCAGTTGAAATAAATATTCATCTATCTATTTAGAAGAGTTTATTACTCAAGAAAAACACAAGTTGAGAGAGAAATTAAAGAGAGAAGGGAATATGTAACAAATAAATGGAAATATGAGTGATTTTTTTTAAAAAGTAAACATATAAAAAATGAAAACTGAGATTGTTTAATTGAATAATATTAATAAGGAAATAGTATAAATAAATTTTTAGAACATTTAATTTTAAAAACTATGTTACTATTTATTCATAATTGATATTATAATAATAATAATAATAATAATAATAATAATAATAATAATAAAGTCACTATAAATCAATTATGACTATAAAGGCTTGAAGTGCAAAAGAAAAAAAATTGATAATTATTTTTTATATTATTAATTATGTTTTGTCTTGTATAGAGTTTCCATGTTTTTCTTTTTCTGAAATTTGGCATTTCAAGTTTGTATTCATTTTAAAGGAGGAAGTACGATACAATATTACTGTTTTTGCTGTTCTCAAATTATAATTGATGTTTTAGTTTATTATTGTAATAAAAGTTGGTATTGATTAGTTACATTCTTGAGTAAAACTTTGGTTACAATAGAAGAAAAGCACAATGGTTGGAGGATGAGAATCAACCCGTCTCCACCAATACACACACTTCGAGTTTAACGATGAAACTCAAATGATTTTCAATTGTGCTTTTGCTGAAACAAATTAGTTTTCCATTTAAGGATAGAATTTTGATTTTGGTTTGTTTAGATCTTTGGTGCCTTTGATTTTTCTCTATTTTGGGTTGCATATTGCACGAACTTTGCCATAATGCCTATGGCCCTCACAATGCTTCTTCAAGCTCTGAGGTGAGTTTGTTAAAGGTTGTTTTCTTGTTCCTCTAATGTTGTTATATCTTCTGGATTTTACGAGGGATTTATTTGCATTAGAGAAATACCTTCGGAGATAATGTATGAGACAGTGCTCCTCGTTAGGAAATGTGGCCCCTTTCATACTGATAATCAAGCATCCTGGCTCCTGCATAAGACCTATACTATGATCCTCTCTAATGTTCTTGAACTGCTGAAGTTGGAACATTAAACAATGCTACTTTTGCCACTATTAACGGCAAAAACTCCCTGGCCATTTAACCTTTAAACTCACCAGGTTTCAGACAGTGGTATGGTATAATCCAGACAAACTTTATTTCTTAGCATCTAATCAACATCTACAATTTCACTTTATCTCACTTCCTAAAACATTATATCACCTATAATACTTCTACTTTTTCTCCTCACTAGCGTCATTGAACATTTGAAATGATCATGGAAATCATTTTTTAAAGAACCATATCCGAGTATCATATGCTCAACAAGTATTTGCTGATCAATTTCCTAGGGCTGAAAAATCCCAGCTCAAAGGTAGCTTCACCGGAAAATAGATAGTAACCATCTGGAATTTCTAAAAGAAGATAGTAACCATAATGTAATAGCCAATAAAAGGGGGCAACATCTTTTATCAACGCTTGAATATTTCAATGCAAATTTGTAATTGGACAAACAGATAATAGCCAATCAAAAGCCCTGAAGCCTGCTGGTCACAATTTCATCATACTGTCGTCAAAAGCCTGCTGAAATGCCCTAGTCCATTTTTTCTCAGATTTAACATACGGGGGAAACTTGTCTTCAAGAAAACTTTAACATCTTATTACGATTTCTTGCATACTATCCCCTTCCAAAACATGACAGGTTCTAAGGAGTCAAACAAAACTGTAGAATCATAATTCTTAGGTTGTAATAAGCCACATTGAAAAACTAAATCTAGTTGACGATATAACAGCAGCCAATAAATTAATACACATGTTGATATAGATACTAAGTATGATAAATCATGAATCATAAAAAATGTCCACTGAGATGAAGATTGATGTCAATTTTTAAGTGCGTTCATTCTGTCCCTCAGATAGTAGAGTTTGGCCCTTCTCACTTTCTTCTTGTCAAGAACCTTTATCTCCTTTATGTTAGGTGAATACCTATCACAATTCACACAGTCCAAATCTCAGGCACTAACCACAATGCAATATGACTACAAGCACAATTAACTGAACATTAAAAAACCCCAACTCAAAAGCACACCAGCCTCCCCTCTTCCCAACCCAAAACAATAGTAGATAAATTATATGACAGACTGAAATGAAGATAAACAATAGGTCCTTAATAGTATTACAATCTCAACAATTCATCCCAAGCACATAAAAGAACACCATAAATTAAGCTCATAAAAGAGAACAGAAAATGCAATCTGAATGTACAATGAAGCAAAGTAGTTCAGTTTTTCCCTATGGATAATGCTTGGGGCCAATTACAGATTGAACCAGAATTAAAAATAAAATGCATATTCCAAAAAGAAGTCTTGTTCAGAATTCTAAATAACTCTGCATTTGAATAAGTTTTGGAATAATCATGTTTAAACCTTCTAGCTTATAAGAAAAGCAGTAAAATTGTTTTTCCTTCCTTTTAGTTTTTCTTAAAAAACTTATTTATCATAAATTCTTTTAGCCTTACTTTTGCAGAACTCTCATCAGCCAGCCTCAAAAAAAAAAAAGCAACACAAATAACAAGTTCATAATAACTATTATCATCTCAAGTAATTAATTTTTGTCACCTTTTATCTTTGTAGTCGGTGAAGCAATTTAACTACACCATCCTTAAATGCCAATAAATGTAAAAAGATTGTTTTACCAGTTCAAATAGCATGTATAAAGACAGATTTACCTAAAATATTGAAAGGTGATACTTACAGAGGGAATAGAGATTCAACCCCAACCCCAGCAACCTGCCTCCTAATTCTGAATGTAGTATTGAGTCCAGCATTTCGCCTTGCAATGACAATGCCTTTTATAATAGAAACACGCCTCTTATTCTCAGGTACTTCCTGTTATATCAGTTGTTAGTAAACAAAAGATCATATCACTAACACAAACAAAAACTAAAAAAAAAAAAAAATGAACAGAAAAATAAAAATACTTTCATACCACTTTGAGTTGCACAATATAACCAGGCTTTATGTCAGGTATCTCCCTTTGCCCTCTCACCTCCTCTACTGCTTCCTTGTCTAAAATCTAAAGGATATAAATACCAACCATTTTTACAAATGACAAAAAATGATTTTTTTTTTTTTAAATAATCCAGAGAAATCACATGCCTGCATAATGTGCCGGCCAGTTTTGTCTAATCTCTTAAATTTGATACGAGGAGGAACTTCAGGCTCTGGCCTCAAAATGTCTTGAGAAGATGAATCAACAGAAGGTGCCTCTGTAGACATACGCCTGCTAGCAAAAGGTGGTGTGATTGCCCCAGACCATTGAAACGATCTGAGTTCAGCACTTCTCAGAACTGATGCTAAACCATAACCAGATTCAAATCTTGTGAATGCCTCAATGTGAGGGAATTTCCCAATCTGCAGAAGCAATTATGACAAAAGCGAGCACCCATAAGAGCTTATATCTCAGACAATTTGTGTCAAAGTCTATATATCAAGGTCACACCTTCAAAAAAATAAACTGAAACATAGAATAAGCTTGCTTCTTGGCCTAGGATAAACTTTTCCATAAACACTTATAGGAAAATAAAATAAAACCAAAAGCTAATATTAGTTATGCATAAGTTAAAAATTAGCTTTTGAAAAAGCTAATGACAGAACTTCAACAAATTAGCTTACATAAGCAACATTTAACTTATGAAAAAATTTCCTTAATTTTTCCTTCTTATTGTATTCTCCTATATGAGTACTGTGGAGAAATTTATTCAAACGAACCCCAAAAGAACCCCCCTTTGGAGCTCCAAATACTCATGTAGTCTTCAATTCCTTTATTCCTTCCATTCAATCATGCATAACCAACAAGAAAGAAACAAGAAAACTGAGAAGATCACACCTGTGGTAAACAATTATTATCTGCAACCAAACAAATCTCCCAATCACGCTTCAAGATTATATGATATTCATTGATCTTCTTTGTAACTTTATTTGTATGTCCAAAATAAAACAATTGAGATTGAGATTTGGGACACTACAGAAGAAACCAACAGAGTTCCAAAAGTGATAATTCTTGTAAAACATTATTCATATATATCACGCTTACAGTCTCGAATCATTTATTATTTATGGGATTTAAAAATATAAATTCAGGTCAAAATCAAGCATGTAATTAAATTTAAATATATATAAATAAATTTAGGAGTATGTAGATTTATGCATCAATTCTCGTACCTTTAAGCATTTAGCACCTAGCATCTAGCAGAGACAAAAACTAAACGACCGAAAGGATTAACCTTTGTTGAGAGAACGGCATATTACTTAGTTATATGCGTAGATATAGAAAATAAATAAAATTGTAAGACAGAAATAAGCAAATGTTGTTGGACACATGAAGTACGACCATATGAGGATATATAATAGAACTCGTTTTTGACAGTTATGTTATCAATTTATCACAAGAAAACACACGGATCTTTTTTGTTACTTTATTTATCCTCGTCAAAACAACAAATCAAGCGCGAAAGAGTCTAAGGAAGTGAATGACACGAGGCGATGCTTACGTCGATCGGAGAAACGCGAGAAGAAAAGTCTGGGACAGAGAATGACCGGGAAGAGGCCGGAACTTGAAATTGCGGCGGAGATCGATGGAGGAATGGTCGGAGAAGAGATGAGGAGAGCCTTCGAGAAGCCATAACTGAGACGCAGTGAGAGAGGAGGGGTAAAGCCCCTGGTTAGGGTTTATCGCTCAGCCTTGCACGCGTGATCGCGGGTCGGTTAAAGGACCCGGTCCGACCCGAAACTGGATTATTTTAGTTTCAAAAACGTATTTTGCTCTGGAGATTAGGTTTTACCCTGATAATAGATTTCTGAAAATATGATCCCTCGTTACGGTTCAAAAATATTAAAATATGCAATTTAACCGATAATATTAACATTAAAAAAACATAAATAATTAAATTTAAAACATGATGAAAGATTTGAAAATTACAAGGATTTGCAATCAACACTAGGTTAAATTGTTTTTATATAAACAAACATTATTTTTTTATTACTTCTATTTTAATTTGAATATATTTTGAAAAAAAAAGGTGTATAACAACATCTACCTACAAATTAATATTATTTAACTAATTGTTATAGCTTTTTTATCTTGTCAAATATGTAATATGACCAATTTAAATTTTGACTAAAACTTGAAATATGATTATATAAACTAAGATATTTACAAGTCTCATTGATAATGACAACTTAGTTGTCATTAGAAAAGCTATTGGAAGGGTTTTACAGATCTATATTTTTTCTACAGACATTATTTATAATAGAACATTATGGTGTTGTATAGTTATGATTTAGTAATTTAAACTTTGTAAGGTAAATGTGTGTTTGTTTGATAAGAATGATGCTTCAAGGTTGTTGATTTGAAATAAACTGGTACTGTTTGAAATTATGGAAATGCTCACATAGTCTGAACTCTGAAAAAGTATATGTATTAGGAACTGCAGAATCACAATGGCATAATTGTATTGTAATTAACAGCTTTATACCTTTGAAGAAGTACGAGTGTTTTTCTTACAAATGAAGGAATTTATATCTGTTGTATTTATTTCGATTGCAACTCATCTTTATTCACTAAAGTCAATTCGTAGATTTTACTCTTATTCATGATCTTGCAACAGCTGTGTGAGAATGAAGATGATCTTGACATGTCCTAGCTGGTTGAAGGATACCCTTAACTAAGAAAGTTAAATGCCCAATTGTTCTAGTGTCAGGTTGTGTTCACTATAATTTCTGTAGAAAAGTGATGGTGGTGGGGTGAACTTAGAAAAGAAAATTAGAATCATTCAAGACAAGTGGAACTTAGTTGTCATTATCAATGACAACATCAACTCATGAGTATGGACAATTAAAAGATAAATAATAAGAAAAAGATTCTGCATATGCAGTAAAGAGAAGTTATCTTGGAACTTAAGCAATCATTATGTATGCCTCCTACTTCTGACCAACCTTAGGTGTCCCAAATCATCACAACTGATATCACTCCCACGCCCAACAGCACTGCAAAAAACTTGAAATAGGCTGAGTCAACCGTTGTTGGTTTGTGGGGCATGTAGCCCTTTACCAACAAATGGTTTACTGATACATAGATAAACACTCCACATGCCAGACCCATTGATATGGCAAAGATCCAATCTGCCACACGACCTTGTGTTGTGGCATCCAAAATGATTCCAATGGCCACACCAATTGGACTGGAGATGGCAAAAGCAAAAGCATAGGCTGCACATGACATAAGGGGACGGTTGGGAATCATTCTAAGAAGTGCAATTCCCATGGCTATGGCTGCAAATATCTTGTGCAGACAGATTGTCCATAAGGCCTTCCATGCATCTGCTTTTGTCTCAGCAACTCCAATTGCTAAGCCCTCAAACACGGAATGTACACAAAGGGCAACAATCAACAAGATGGTGTCTCCAAGTGAACGGGCAGAGCCAAGTGCAGGGCTTGCCAAGTTGTGATCAGTGGTAGAATCAGAATGGTTCTGGTAGCACAGAAAAAACAAGAAATTAGTACCAAATAAGAGGCAGAAAACCTAAAATGACAAGACCTTGTTCAGCACTCATTGAACTGATACAAATACATGAATATTTAACCCGGTTTTGTGACTGAGAAGTAACACCATTGTCACTTACTTTGCTCGTTTCAGCCCCTGCAATTAAAATTGAGTGTAGCTTTCTTTTAGATAGGTGAACTTAAGGATATTCAAATCCAATGTCATATTTGTCAAATTGATGTCCCATGATAACAATGACAAATTCAGAAGTGCTATTACAATACAACAGTCAATAAGCCTGTACAGTACAGCACAATACTTCGGAAATTCTAATACCAACCTTCTGACTTGCTACACAATCATGCTGAAATGAAGACAGGCGATTTTCGTTTTTTAATTTCTTTAAGCAATTCAACCATCACCATAAGCACAATTTTATACAAGGTGGATGAATAAAAATAAACATTTATTTAATAAGTATCAATGACAAGAGAAATTATATCATAAGTGCTTAATTTAGTGAGCTTATTTTATTATGTTTTACCACCAAGCGTATTAAAATGAGCTAAAAAGAGTCCAGGAGTAATTTTAAATTAGTTTGTAATCTGAATCATGCACCACCAAATTTCAATCATTTAATCCCAACAAAAAAAGAACACAGTTCAGTGGAAGAGACATTTTCAAAATCAAAATTGAATTTGATGATCAGAAGTTATTGTAATACTTCATTATTCCCAGCAACCACACCTATAAAAATCACAAATTCAACAAAATAAAACAGCTACAGTCTCATAAAATCCAAGTCTGTTGGCTGAATCATTATTCATTCCCCACCAAAAATTATAATCCAAAACCACACCTCAAAAGCAGAAGACAGAAATTAGGACAAAACTTGGATGCAAGTTCTTAGACCTTGATTTCGATCCTCTATCAAAATTGAAGTTTCACCTTAGCAATCAATGTTTGATTACAGGAATCACCAAATTGCATCTAAGTTTTGGCTTAAAAAAAGAAAAATTCAAATCTTTTTACCAAATTTGCTCCTAATCATCCTACTTTTTTTAAATATATAAAAAAAAAAGCATTGAAATGAAATGTTTTTAAAGTTTTCAAAACATTAAACATATTTACTATTCCATTCAATACTTATTTACTGGAGAAATAACACTGTTATTCCTTAAAAAAGGCATGATTCAACGAAGTCAAAAACTGATAGTAGTAGTAGCAATACTAACTGAATCACATTTTCATTTTTGGATACCAATCAATGAGTCAACACAAACACAAGGCAAAGTACGAACCTTGAACTTCGAGATCCTTTGCATCCCCATCACGCCCCACCTTCGCTAAAACCGATGAAATAACGGAATCCGCAAGCATGGTCATCAAATACCCGGCACACGCCAGCATGAACGCGAAAGGATACTCTTTGGAAGTCAAATCCCCGAAAGTCTCATTAGCGTCACTGAGAAAATGCATCATGGCAGTTCCCAGAAACACTCCTCCGGCAAACTGGGTCCCCAAAACCAAGAATCCCTCGTTCCATTTCAGCACGTACGGGGACACGCCCGACACAAACGTCGCGAAGAAGATCACAATCAGGCACGCCACCTTCGCCAGGATCAAGGACCTCGCGCGGAGGTTGACGGAGTCGGCGGCGGAGTCTGTGTCGGTGTCAGCGTCGTCGTCGTGGCCGCTGTGGGCGGAAAGGAAGGAGAAGAGAAGGGAGAGTGTGAAGAGGAAGAGGAGTGTGCGATAAGGAGACATTGTTGGGATGTGAGAAGTGAAAAGGAAGAAGAAGAAGAAGAAGAGTGAGGTTGGCTTGTAGAAAATGAATGTGTTAATATGACTATGTGAGTGAGTCAATATGGTCTCCGGTTCGGGGTTGGAGGCGACTATGTTAATGTTTAGTGATAAGGTTGGGAAGGTTGTTTGTACTACACAGAGGTGATGATGGTAACAGAATTTGTACTAGGTTGCACCAATGGATAGAGACAATCATGTTTTGCTTCAATCTCAATTCAATTGAATTCTTTTTCTTTCAGATATAATTTTTTTATTTACCACACAATTTATTACTTTTTAGTTATCAAATATACCAACTTATTAAAACTATTTATTATAAAAAATGGTTAACAACAATCGAGTTGACTCTTTTTTTGTATTTTTGTTTCATTTTTAATAGTAAGAAATGGTTTCATGCCAACTCATTATCTTGTTCGATTCGTTTTAGAATATTTTTAAAAAGTATTTATTTTTATTTTGAAATATTTTTGGTTTAATTAACTTTTTAAAGTGCCTTTTAATTTTTTTTATGAATTTTACTTTAGTAAATGTAGATATGTTAATATCTATAATCAATTTAGCTATTTAATTTTTATAACAATATTTTTCATAAATATTGTTAATAATGGTTACTATTAATTTAAAATAATGTTAATTTTAAACTACTAACGTAAAATTATAATTAGTTTAAATATTTTATGTTAATGATGAGATTCGTTTTAAAACTGTTTTATTTTTATCAAGAGAGAAAAATAAAATGTCAAAATTTACAATGTAATAAAGAAAAAACATTTATAAAGAAAAAGAAAATGTTTTAACATAAAATGAAGGGAGAAAAAACATTATAACAATAAATTATAATGTTGGTTAACATAAAATTTTAAAATGTTGATTTTTTTACTTAATCATTTAACATGTTTATGTCTCCTAATAATGTAAAATAATTTTGACCTATCATCCAATTATAAATAATTATATATGGTAAATTTATCGACTTCTATAATGTAACGACCCTAGAAATCGCTACTTATAATGATGTCTTCGCAAAGTAGTAAACAAGTAAATAACAACATCTATTTTACATTATATTACTGTAATTGTAACATATATTGAAATTCGAGTTCACTAACGAACTTCAAAATATAGTAACATAATTTATTTATATATTATACATGTAAAAGTAGCTCCTCGAAGCTTATCCCATCGAACTATCCCTGTTATCCAGTAGTCACATCACCATCTCTCAACTCCTGATTTGCTCCCACATAAAAGTGATCATCGCAGTCCTATCCACATGGAAAAATAGGAGTAAGTATTAAATCATTCGATATAATAAAACAGATATAGAAGTAATAATTATATATTATGATCAATTACGAAATTATCAACACACTAAGACATCTTCTGGAAGTATACCCTAATTATGCCCGAACTCAGAGACTATCATCTGTGGACACATTGTGATCGGTACCCGCAGTACCATTCTGACCACCCTCCACACAGAGTAGGATTACTGGCGCCCTGCATCACTCATACCTGGAGTACCCTCCGAGCGCGCCACCGGTAATCCTCCCATCGACTTCTCACCACCTGATCTCGTAGTCTACCCGACCCGACCAATCGGTGAAGTCCGGGACCTCATTCAGAATCCTCCGACATAGTTATTACACTAATGTACTCTGTACCACCCCGGTACCATTCAAACATACAAAATTTATTTACATTTGCCGGATTCTGGACCACCTGTCCTCACGGCTCATTCGAGTCAATAAAAATAGTATTTGATCGATTCGGCACCAACCCTCCGGCTCGGTCTAGCCAATATATAACGTCTCGGGGCTGATTCCGGGCATCAACCCTCAGGCTCAGTCTGACCCACACACGTCACAACACACTACTTTCATTCTCTCTCTCTCTTTTTATATATATATTTTTCTAAAATAATTTTCGAAACTATTTTCGAAATCATTTTCAAAATCATTAAATTACTATTTTGCCCTTAATCTTTTCTTAAAATTCCATGTATGTCCCTAACTGACTATTTTACCCTTGGACATTCTTGAAAATTTCAATACTTCATATCTCTACTCCTATTCCTTATTCACAGAGTACCCAACAATTCAATTTCATATATTGAATGAATTAAACTTCCCCTTACTTGGTATGGTATTTCTACCGAAGCTTTCCCACTTAATTCAAGTTCTCTCCGTTTCACTGGATCCCGCACGAGTAGAGTCTCGTTGCTTGAAATTTAGACAATAGAAGAAGAAGGATGAGAGGGAAATTTTTGATTTCCCTCCTCCCCCGCTTCAGTATTCATATATAAGAAAATTTTTACTATGCATGAGGAAAACTTCGTTACGAAGTTTTCTTGCACAGTAATATTAATATAATATTAAAATAAGGCATACGTCACAATCTCCCCTCAAAAAAAATTTTTGTCCTCGAAAATAAACTTACTTGGAAATAGATATGGATAAGACTCTCGCATCTGATCCTCCATCTCCCAAGTGAAGTCTCCGGATTTCTGATCCCATACTACCTTTACCATTGAGATAGTTCTACCTCTAAGTTGCTTCAGCTGAGAATCCTCTATCCTTACTGGTCTCACATCAACGGAGAGATCGTCTCTAATCTGCACATTATCTGACTCCAGGACATGACTGGGGTCATGTACATATTTCCTCAACTGAGATACATGAAATACATTGTGCAGATTCGCCAAATGAGGTGGCAATGCTAATTGATATGCCACTGGACCTACCTTCTTCAAAATCTTGATACATCTTAGTCATACCAGGGTGTAGACTTAGACGACTCCGATGACCTTCATCTAGTATTGCTCTCTTCAATTCCTGGTCAACAGGAATACAAATCCTTCCTCTAAATCTCATAATATTATCCTCACCCATCTTATAGTCAATGGTCTGCTCGAATCCTAACTGATTTATAACACTTTTCAATGTCATATCACCTTGTTGTCTATCTCTGATCATCTCGAGAAAATCATTAGTAATGGTAATGCTACCACAACTAATACTAGTATCACGAAACTCTATATCTAGATGAAGATCCCTGAACTTCTCAAGTAATCTCAATTCATCCATCATCATTGCTGACATCTGAACTGCCTTCCTATTCAAGGCGTCAGCCACGACATTCGCCTTTCCTGGATGATAAAGTAACTGAAAGTCATAATCCTTCAGAAACTCCATCCATCTTCTCTGTCTCATATTTAGCTCTTTCTGATCGAATAAATACTTCAGGCTCTTGTGATCACTAAAAACTTCAAATCTGACTCCATAAAGATAATGTCTCCACATCTTGAGAGCAAACACCACTGCTCGCTAGTTCTAAGTCATGAATGGGATAATTCCTCTCATGAATTCTAAGTTGTCTCGACGCATATGCCACCACCCTTTTATCTTGCATCAAGACACAACCTAACCCCTGAATAGAAGCATCACAATATACCTGAAAAGATTGAGTCACATCTGGGATCACCAACACTGGGGAACTAGACAATCTTCTTTTCAACTCCTGGAAACTCTCCTCACATCTATCTGTCCAAGCAAAAGGTTGATCCTTACGGGTCAACTGTGTCAAAGGAGTTGCTATCTTAGAGAAACCCTATATAAATTTCCGGTAATATCCTGCAAGTCCCACAAAGCTACGCACTTCCGTCACTGTCTTAGGGGGTTCCCATTTTAACACTGCATCTACCTTGGTAGGATCTACAGATATCCCTTCTACCGATATTACATGTCCCAAAAACTGCACTTATTCTAACCAAAACTCACATTTTGAAAGTTTGTCATACAATTGTTTCTCTCTTAACACAGCCAACACCGCCCTCAGATGTTCCTGGTGTTCTTCCCGAGTTCTAGAATAAATAAGAATGTCGTCTATAAAAACAACAACAAACTTATCTAAATAAGGACGGAAAATCATGTTCATATAGTCCATAAATACGGCAGGTGCATTTGTTACTCCAAACGGCATGACCACATATTCATAATGGCCATATCTCGACCTGAACGCCGTCTTCTATACATCCTCTTCTTTAACCAGTATCTGATGGTATCCAGATCTCAAATCAATCTTAGAAAAGATTGATGCTCCCTGTAACTGGTCTAATAAATCATCAATCCTCGGCAACGGGTACTTGTTCTTGATATTCACCTTGTTTAGTTGCCGGTAATCAATACAAAACCTGGAGCTCCCATCTTTCTTCTTTACTAGCAATACAGGAGCGCCCCAAGGAGATACACTTGGGCGAATGAACTTCTTTTCCAGCAAATCTTCTACCTGGTTCTTCAATTCAGCCAATTCTGCTGGAGTCATACGGTATGATGCCATAGAGATTGGGCCTGAACCAGGAATTAGATTAATCCCAAATTCGACCTCTCTCTGAGGTGGTAGCCTTGGTATCTCATCTGGAAACACATCAGGAAATTCTCTCACAACTGGTACCTCTTCCAGGATATTTTCCTTCATTTCATCCATCTTAGTTAGAATCAAATAACACTGAGCTCCTTCTCGTAGCTCTTTCTGAACCTGCCGAGCTGATGTAATAAGTTCATCTCCTAATTTCGGATGTACCAATCTCTTCTGTCCACAGTCAATCAGAATGCGATTGGTAGATAACCAATCCATACCTAAGATTACATCCATATCCTTCAAAGGTAAACCGATTAAGTTCACCTTGTACTGTCGTCCTTCTACGACAATTGGGCACCTTAAACACACATAGGAAGACACCACCAGTCCAGCTGCTGGTGTAGATACCCTCAATTCATAGGGTAGGTCACACACAGGTAACTTAAGTTTATCCATACAATTATCAGCAATAAAAGAATGGGTAGCTCCTGAATCAAACAAAACTCGTAGAGGTATATCAGAGATAAAACACACACCTTGCACTAAATTCTCTGACCTCGATGCCTCTGCTCCTGACAAGGCAAACACCCGTCCTGCAGCTCTGGGTTTCGCGTCACTCCCCCTGGGTGCTAATGATGCCCCAGCTGAGACTATAACATTGGGATTCTGTGGACAGTCTCTAGCCATATGTCCTGGCTTCTGGCAAATGTAGCAAAGACCAGCACGAGAAGTCTGGGAAGGATTAGTGAAGGCATTCTGTGGGCACTGATTCCTGTAATGAGGGCCTCCACATTGAAAACATTTTACCCCGGATACAGATCCCGATGATCGAGGTGTTGGGGTAACACTGCCACTCCTGGAAGACTGGGGGCGTGAATAAGGCATCCTCCTCTCTGATCTACTACCCCTACTCGGGACCCCACTTGAGTGGGTCCTCATCACTCTGACTCCTCCCTCCTGGAGTCTCTCTATTGTCTTCGCCTTCTCCACCAGCTCTGGGAATCTCCTGATAGAGAAAGGAACCACCATGAGCTTGATCTCAGCCCTCAAGCCTTCCTCAAACTTCCTGCAAAGCCACTGTTCTGAAGTTGTACCTGTGTAGAAACGAGATAAGTGCTCAAATCGTATGGCGTAATCATGCACCATCATATTACCTTGTCTCAGACTCAGGAACTCAGTCTCCTTCTGAAATCTAACACTGTCAGGGAAGTATTTCTCCAGAAATCTCTCACGGAAAGTTTCCCAATTACACACCTTCCCACGTGCAATCATCATCCTTTGAGTCCCTGACCACCAGAACTCAGCCTCATCAACTAGTAAGTATTTCCCGAATGTCAATTTCCTGTCTTCCGGGCATAAGGTAGCCTAAAAAATCTTCTCCACTTCACGCAGCCATTTCTCTGCTGCATCTGGACTCAAATCTCCTCCAAAACGAGGCGGATTATGCCTCATGAACTCGGTCAGCCCATCTCGCCTCGATTGGTGATATCCAGCAGAGGATGATGCCATAGTTGGCCTCCACTCGCGGGTAGGTAGCTGTCGCTATATGGCAGCTGCCAACATTTCCATTGCCCTGGCTAGGGCATCTACACTCGGTGGAGTAGGAGTAGGAGTAGGAGGTTGCGGTGCCATCCTATATCAAACGCAACCATCAATACGAGAGCAAACATTCACGCACTCACAATCAGAGTATAATCACAACGGACTTATCATAGGTTCACTACCCATCCCCACAGATTTACAAGGATACTACCGCTCTGATACCACTATTGTAACGACCCTAGAAATCGCTACTATAATGATGTCTTCGCAAAGTAGTAAACAAGTAAATAACAACATCTCTATTTACATTATATTACTGTAATTATAACATATATTGAAATTCCAGTTCACTAACAGAACTTCAAAATATAGTAACATAATTTATTTATATATTATACATGTAAAAGTAGCTCCCTCGAAGCTATCCCACTGAACTATCCCTGCTATCCAGTAGTCACATCACCATCTCTCAACTCTCGATCTCGCTCCCACATAAAAGTGATCATCGCAGTCCCATCCACATGGGAAAATAGGAGTAAGTATTAAATCATTCGATATAATAAAACAGATATAGAAGTAATAATTATATATTATGATCAATTACGAAATTATCAACACACTAAGACACCTTCCGGAAGTATACCCTAACTATGCCCGAACTCGGAGGCTATCATCCGTGGGCACATTGTGATCGGTACCGCAGGTACCATTCCGACCACCCTCCACACGAGTAGGATTACTGGCGCCCTTCATCACTCATATTGGAGTACCCCTCCGAGCGCGCCACCAGTAATCCCCCCATCGACTTCTCACCACCTGATCTCGTAGTCTACCTGACCCGACCAATCAGTGAAGTCTGGGACCTCATTCAGAATCCTTCGACATAGTTATTACACTAATGTACTCTGTACCACCCCGGGTACCATTCAAACATACAAAATTTATTTACATTTGCCGGATTCTGGACCACCTGTCCTCACGACTCATTCGAGTCAATAAAAATAGTATTTGACTGATTCTGGCACCAACCCTCTGGCTCAGTCTAGCCAATATATAACGTGTCAGGACTGATTCTGGGCATCAGCCCTCAGGCTCAGTCTGACCCACACACGTCACAACACACTACTTTCATTCTCTCTCTCTCTTTATATATATATTTTTCGAAAATAATTTCTGAAACTATTTTCAAAATCATTTTCAAAATCATTAAATTACTATTTTGCCCTTAATCTTTTCTTAAAATTCCATGTATGTCCCTAACTGACTATTTTACCCTTGGACATTCTTGACAATTCCAATACTTCATATCTCTACTCCTATTCCTTATTCACAGAGTACCCAACAATTCAATTTCATATATTGAATGAATTAAACTTCCCCTTACTTGGTATGGTATTTCTACCGAAGTTTTCCCACTTAATTCAAGTTCTCTCCCGTTTCACCAGATCCTGCACGAGTAGAGTCTCGTTGCTTGAAATTTAGACAATAGAAGAAGAAGGATGAGAGGAAAATTTTTGATTTCCCTCCTCCCCCGCTTCAGTATTCATATATAAGAAAATTTTTACTGTGCATGAGGAAAACTTCGTTACGAAATTTTCTTGCACAGTAATATTAATATAATATTAAAATAAGTCATACGTCACATATAACAATTAAATTAAAAAATTATAATAATAATAATAATAATATCGTGGAAAATTTTTTACGTTTACCTCATAATATGCATATATATTTAATGAAATTAACCTAAAGTTTATTAGACTGAATAATACATACTTTTTATGTAAAAGAATAATAATACATTGGTGAATTTTGTTAACATCATTAATTAATCAGAAGGTGTTATATGTGATAATTTGGTTAAATTTTATAATAATTATACTAAAAATCACCATTACATATTTTCGATAATGTGAAAAAAAGTTGAAGAAAAATATTATAAAGGATTATAATACATATATACTGTTATGGTAAGTTTTTCTAAAAGAAACTAATTAAAAAATATTTAAACATATTTCATACCATAATTTCTATAAAAGTCTAAAAATTTATTATAATGATTTATAATTAAACAATATCTACTTATTCATACTCAAAATAATGTAATTAAAAAATTAAATAAATAATAATGAACTATAACATAAATATCTTTATAAAGTATTAGAAATTTGAGATATTTAAATTAAAAGATTAAGATATTTTATGTCTTTTTAAAATATTAAGAAATTAAAATATTTTATAATCCTCTAAAAATTTGATAAAATGAGGATAAATATTCATAATTTTTACATAATTATGTTCTCATTATTCCTTAATAGTAATTACATTTCATTTCCTTCAGTAACATGTTGGTAGTGGGCAGTTCCAACGAATCCGACAAAAAGCGCGTGTACTACAAAAAGCTGACTAGTACTGCAAGAAACAACTGTCACGGGTATTTCATTATAATCTTTAAAGTTAACACGAATTCCAAGAGTGAATGTAAATGATCAATTGATGTGGATTTAATAAAATGTGCAGAACATTTGGAGTTTTTTAATTACGAAGAAATAATTGATAGAAATTGAAAACACATTTTTTTTTAACCTTGATTCTAGTAAAGTCTTTTAATAAAATACTTTGAAAATCAATTTCAATATCCGTTTACACCTTCCTAGTTTTCCTCTACCATTTTTCAAGCTTGATTCTAGTAAAGTATTGGTATAACGAAGTTTTATTTATTTGTGCGTTGTTTTCTTCCCTTCTTTGGCGTTTGATCACCGTCGTCTCATTGAATTTTTCTTATTCGTGAGAGCCACTGAATGGGAAAACATGTCTTATGTGTATGGCTTCAGGCACCACCATTAACATCGAAAAATAAATGCTTGCTTTAATTCACCATTAATTGATGGTTGACAGATATGGCGAGTAAGTAAGAGGAGACTTTGATTTAGTCTTCCCGAGTTAATCTTTCTGCCTAAATGAATGAATTAATTATGAATATTCTTTTCTTCAACTCATCCATTTTAAGGATAAATCCTTACCACACTAAAGTTTTAAAATAATAATACTTTAAATTAAGTAATTAAATTTGAAATGAAGACATTTTTTTCTTTTTTTTTTAACAAAACTTGTTCCTATTAGTGTATATATAAAAAAGAAATTAAAATTATGATGAATTTTTTTCATTAATTATCTCCTCGATAAAACACATTTCCTTTAGATTGATTATCTAATAAGTTTCTAAATCCTTACAAATTTTACCTTAAAAGGAATTTATAGTCTTTTTTTTTTTTACTATAATCTATTACTCTACTTAATCTTTAATATAATTTTTGTTAATAAATTTAATAAAAATTTATTGTTAGACAAATGACATCTAGAGGGGATGAATAGATGCACAAATTAAAATAGATGTCAAATTAAAAATTTATTTGTGAGTCAATAATTTGTTTGAACACAGATAAAACTAAGCGATAATATAATCAGGAAAATAGAAAGAGATAAGGGAAAGAGAAGAGTACACAGAGATTTATACTTGGTTCGGTATAACCAACCCTACATCCAGCTTCTCGATCAACTCTTAAAATAAGAGTGACTCCTCATTCACTATCTTTCAAATTCAAGTATACAAATTATAATCAACTCAGTGAGAATAACCGAGTAAACTAATTAAAAAGACAATTATCTCCTTAAAAACCCACTAAGGATGAATATCTCCCTAGAATCCCACTAGGGATGAACACCTCCTCCGAACAAATCAAAAGATGAAAAACACCTTCCTAGAATCTCACTAATTACTCAATTACAATCGATTAGTTTTTCAAACAATAGATTAATATTTCAAATAATTTATTATAATCGACTACTTTTTTAAATAATCGATTATAATTGATTAGTTTTTCAAATATATATTAAATAATTACAAATTAAAATATATATCAAATTAAAATTAAAAAAATAATTATTTATAAATTATTTATAAATTATATATATTATATAAATTATAATTATATATATATATATATATATATATATATATTACATAAATTATAATTACATGTATAAACTTCAAATTATATATATATATATATATATATATATAAATTTTCCATAAATTAAAATAATAATTATCAACTTAAAAATAAATTATAAACTTTATATATATTCCAAAATATTACAAAACACAAAAAACAATACATTTCAAAAATATAATTTTACATCAAAATATTATTTTATCTTATATACATATAATTATAAGATTTTTTTTATCCTTCTAATTTATTATTAATTTCTAAAAAAATATTACAATATCAAATAAATCAAGGAATTGAAAAAAAATTAATCATACAAATAAAATATAAATATAATATTTAATAATATATTTTAAAAATATTATTTTACTACTTCCAACAAGAAATATAAATATATTATTAATATAATAAATATATAAATCTTTCTAAAACTATAATTTTAATTAAAATATAATAATATTATATATATATATATATATATATATATACATATATATATATATATATTTACTTAATATATAATCGAAAAACTAATCGATCATCTCAGAAATTAATCGATTAATTTTTCAATTACTCGTTTACTTTTACGATTACCTTTTTAAATAATTAATTATAATCGATTAGTTTTTCAAATAATCAATTATAATCCATTAGTTTTTCAAACATACATTAAATAATTACAAATAAAATATATATTAAATTTAAATTTAAAAAATAATTATTTATAAATTATATATAGTATACAAATTATAATTATAAATTAAAAAAATATTTAGAATTATAACCTTAAAAAAATTATAATTATAAAATTAATAAAAATATAACTATTTTTAATGTTAAAAAAATTATATATATATATATATATATATATTTCAAAATATAACTTATTTTCATTTCTAATATATATATATATATATATATATATATATATATATATATTCCAAAATATTACAAAACACATAAAAAAAATATATTTCAAAAATATAATTTTATATCAAAATATTATTTCATCTTATATATATAATTTTTAAGATTTTTATTATCCGATTATTAATTTCTAAAAAATATTAAAATATCAAATAAATCAAAGAATTAAAAATATTATTCATACAAATAAAATATACAAATATAATATTTAATAATATATTTAAAAAAATATTATTTTACTACTTTAAATAATAAATCTAAATATATTATTAATCTAATAAATATATAAATCTTTCTAAAACTATGATTTAAAACTATAAATTTTAAATAAAATATTATAATATTATATATATATATATATATATATTTTTTTATTTAATGTATATTTGAAAAACTAAACGATCGATTATTTTTTTTAAACAACGATTACCTTTTTAAATAATTGATTATAATCGATTAATTTTTCAAATAATCGATTATAATCCATTAGTTTTTCAAACATACATTAAATAATTACAAATAAAATATATATCAAATTAAAATTAAAAAAATAATTATTTATAAATTATATATATTATATAAATTATAATTATAAATTAAAAAAATTATATTTAGAATTATAACCTTAAAAAAATTATAATTATAAAATTAATAAAATTATAACTATTTTTAATGTTAAATAAATTATATATATATATATATATATATTCCAAAATATTACAAAACACATAAAAAAAAATACATTTCAAAAATATATTTTTATATCAAAATATTATTTCATCTTATATATAATTTTTAAGATTTTTATTATCCTCCCAATTGATTATTGATTTCTAAAAAAATATTAAAATATCAAATAAATCAAAGAATTAAAAAAATTATTCATACAAATAAAATATAAATATAATATTTAATAATATATTTTAAAAATATTATTTTACTATGAATATATTATTAATCTAATAAATATATAAATCTCTCTAAAACTATAATTTAAAATTATAAATTTTAAATAAAACATTATATATATATATATATATTATATTTCTTTTACTTAATGTATATTTAAAAAACTAAATAATTATTTCAAAAACTAATTGATTAAATTTTCAAATACTCAATTATAATCTATTAGTTTTTCAAACAACCGATTATTTTTTAAAATAATTGATTACTTTTTCAAATAATTGATTAATTTTTTAAATATACATTAAATAATTACAAATAAATATATATCAAATTAACATTTAAAAAATCATTATTTATAAATTATAAATATTACATAAATTATATATATATATATATATATTATATAAATTATAAATATATATATATATATTACATAAATTATAATTACATATATAAACTTCAAATTATATATATATATATATATATATATATATTTCATAAATTAAAATTGTGAGGTTTTTTTTTCTTATTATTATTTTTATTATTTGTATAAGAGTAGTAGGTTAAAAAATATACATATATGTAAAAATAATTTACATCACTATATATAAGATATACAAAAAAAAAAAGGAATTTTATTTTTGATTCCTTCTATTTTTTTCTACAATTTTACAAGTATCTACATTGCCGGTGGAAACAAACTGATTAACGGGTTTTGGAAAAAGGTAGGAGGCATATAAAAGGTAACTACTACTGACCCATCTAACATAATGTGATTTCCCACATCGAGATACAAATGTTATTATTGAAAATCTTGTCCCTCTAAAAGTAACCGAGTTGTCTATAACATTCGTGTTTCAAGTAGTTTCGGAAAGAAGACGGTGATGCTTGCGAGAAAGGGTTTTGGAATATTTGGCGCATCCATCTACTTAAGTTGGTGTTTAAATAAAACATGCACAAAAGATCACAATAGGGAGTGAGAACATTTATCATTTACAATAATACAATCTTATAATATATAGATATATATGTTTCAATTTCCTCAACATATTCTATTTTATGAAGATTTAAATTAAATTTGTAGTGACTAGTAAGGATAAATGAGCTCAATTTTAATCACTCTCACAATGATGTTTACTCATTTAAATCCCCAAGGTCCAACCTCCATCTACAATATCATCAAATCTTCACAAATAGATATTATTATGATTGAATAATATAACTAAAAATTAATAAATAGGATCGTTGCATTACTAGAGATAAAATAAACAGGACCAATACATAATCGAAGATAATTAAAATAGGACCAATGCAAGACTGAAGATAAAATAAAATAAACAAACAGGACCAGTACCTAACTGCAGATAATTAAAATAGGACCAGTGCAAGACTAGAGATATAATAAAATAAACAAACAGGACTAATACTTAACTGGAGATAATTAAAATAGGACCAGTGCAAGACTAGAGATAAAATAAAATAAACAAACATGACAAGTACCTAACTGGAGATAATTAAAATAGAACCAGTGCAAGACTGAAGATAAAATAAAATAAACAAACAGGACCAGTACATTATTAGAGATAAATAAACAAATAACTAAATAAATAGAATGAGGTTAGGGACACCTCACTCCACAACTATAAGCAAAATAAAATAGATTTAATGATAATGTTCTCCTCCCCTACCTTAAGAGCTGCGGATGAGGTACCAAAATTTTTGCAGAGACAATTTTTTTCTCTCTTTCTCTTCCTCCCTCTCTCTTTCTTTCTTTTTCTCTCTCCTTCTTTCTCTCTCCTTGTTTCTCTCTCTTCCTTTCTCTCTTTCCCTCTTTCTCTCTCTCCTTCTTTCTCTCTTCTCCTTTCTCTCTTCCCTTTCTCTTTCTCCCTACGGATCCTTCCCCCCTACCCTTTTTATAGCAATTTTTTTTCTTTTTATTTATTTAATTACGTAATCATAAATGCAGTAATTATGATTTTGATAATGTTTATCTTTTACATTAATTGAGATGTTACATTTCTCCCATACTTACAGAAATTTCGTCCTCGAAATTTTTAGTGACTAAAATAGATGAGGGTAACTTTCTTTGATTTTCTTTTCTAATTCCCACGTAGCATCTCCAGTAATTTCATTCCAAACAACCTTTACTAGTGGAATTTGTCTTCCCCTCAGTTGCTTGATCTTCATATCTGTAATATGTACAAACATTGTTTCAAATGTAAGGTTATCCTTTAATTGTACTGTATCTGACATTATTACATGAGAAGGGTCAGAAATATATTTTCTTAATTGAGACACACGAAACACATTATGAAGATTAGAAAGGAAAGGGGGGTAAGGAAATTTGATAAGCAACATGACCTATTTTTCTAAGAATTTGATAGGGACCAATAAATTGAGGAGTGAGTTTCTTGGCTTTCATTACTCTACCAACTCCTGTTGTCGGTGTTACTTTCAAGAATACATGTTCACCTTCTTGGAATTCAAGGGGTCGTTTTCTCTTGTCAGCATAGCTTTTCTGTCGACTTTGAGTTGTTCTTAATTTTTCCCTAATCATCTTAATTTTTTCTGTGGTTTGTTGAATCATGTCAGAACCTAAGATTAAATTTTCTTCAGTCTCAAACCAACATAAAGGTGTCCTAAATTTTCTCCCATACAATGCCTCATAGGGTGTCATACCTATGCTAGAATGGAAACTGTTATTATAAGTAAATTCAATTAATGATAAGTATCGATCTCAGCTACCAGAATCTTCTAACACACATGCTCTCAACAAATCTTTCAAGGATTGAATGATTCTTTCTGATTTTCCATCAGTTTGAGGATGATAAGCTGAGCTAAGATGAAGCTTAGTTCCTAAGGCTTGATGTAGGCTTCCCCAAAATTTAGAAGTAAACCTAGGATCCCGGTCAAAAATAATACTAGATGGAACTCCATGTAACCTCACAATTTCTTTTATGTACAATTCAGTCAGTTTCTCTAATGAATACCTGATGTTAATGGGTAGAAAATGAGCAGACTTTGTTAACCTATCTACGATAACTCATATGAAATCAAATTTTTGAATTGTTCGTGGTAAACTAACTATAAAGTCCATGGCAATACTATCTCATTTCCACTCAGATATGTCTAAAGATTATTCCTGCAGGCCTTTGATGTTCTATCTTAGCTTTTTGACAAACTGAGCATGATGTTACATATTGTGCCACTTGCTTCTTCATTTTAGGCCACCAAAATATTTTCTTAAGATCTTGATACATTTTTGTTGTGCCTGGATGTATGCTCAATTTACTCTTATGTGCTTCATCTAAAATCAGTTTTCTAATCTCTACATTATTAGGCACACATATTCTACCACTAAATCTCAAAATTCATGCTTTATCTATGCCAAATTTTTCTCCATTCTTTTGTCCTATCAACTTCTTTTTCTTTTGAATAAATTCATCAACTACTTGAGCCTCTTGAATTTGTCTTTGTAATCCACTAGTAATCTGAGTTAAGTTTAATTTTATTCTATCAGGGTTCATGGTAATTGATAAATTCATGTTTCTGAACTCTTCTAACAGACTCATCTCATGAATCATATGGGAAAAGACATGTAAAGATTTTCTACTTAAAGCGTCTGCTACTACATTTACCTTTCCTGGATGGTAATGTAATTCAAAATCATAATCTTTCAAAAATTCCATCCATCTTCTTTGTCTCATATTTAACTCTTTTTTATCAAACAAGTATTTAAGACTTTTATGATCACTAAAAACCTCAAACTTACCACTATACACATAATGTCTCCATATTTTGAGTGCAAAAACGATGACGGCTAGTTCTAGATCATGAGTTGGATAATTTTTCTCATGTGTTCTTAATTGTCTCGAGGCATATGCAACTACCCTTCTATCTTGCATAAGAACACATCCTTATCCCATTTTGGAAGCATCACAAAATGTCCAGTTGGGTTAGGCAATGCTAGTACAGGGGAAGTGGTTAATCTTCTCTTAAGTTCTTGAAAACTATTTTTGCACTTTTCTGTCCATTCAAAAACTTGACCTTTCTTGGTGAGTTGGGTTAAAGGCATAGCCATTTTAGAAAATCCTTCAATGAATCTCCTATAATATCCAGCCAAACCCATGAAACTACGAATCTCAGTCACTATTTTTGGTGGATCCCATTGTAGAATTGTTTCTACCTTAGTTGGGTCTACTGACACTCCCTCTTTGGAAATCACATGACCTAAAAATTTCACTTCTTTTAACCAAAATTCACACTTAGACAATTTAGCATACAATTGTTTGTCTTTTAAAATTTGAAGAACAACTTGAAGGTGGTCTGCATGATCTTCAAAAGTTTTAGAATAAATAAGAATGTCATCTATAAAAACCACAACAAAATGATCTAAAAATGGATGAAAAATCCTATTCAAATAATCCATGAATATTGCAAGAGCATTGGTCACACCAAAAGGCATTACTTGATATTCATAATGACCATACCTAGTTCTAAATGCAGTTTTTTGTACATCTTCTACCTTTACTCTAATTTGGTGATATCCTGATCTTAAATCTAGTTTAGAAAATACAGAAGCTCCTCTTAATTGATCTAACAAATCATCTATTCTTGGAAGAGGGTATTTATTCTTTATGGTAAATTTATTTAACTGATGATAATCTACGCACAACCTAAAACTGCCATCTTTCTTCTTAACTAATAAAACAGGGGCTTCCCAAGGTGATACACTAGGACGAATGAATTGTTTTCCAAGTAATTCTTCCAATTGTTTCTTCAGTTCTGTCAGTTCAAAAGGGGACATCCTATATGGTGCCATAGAAATTGGTCCAGTTCCAGGCATTAAATCTATTGAAAATTCAATCTCTCTGTTGAGTGGTAAACCAGGAATATCATCAGGAAAAATTTCAGAAAAATTTTGAACAACTGCTATTTTTTTCAAATCGACTTCCTCGTTTACTTCCACAGAAGAGAGTAACAAATATCCTTGAATTTTGTTCTTTAAAGACTCATTTATTGAGTGGGTAGAGAAACTCAAAAGATTTTCAGAATTTGAAAATATTACTGATTTTTTTGCACAATTTAGAAGGACTTGATTGAAAGATAACCAGTCCATACCCAGGATTACATCTAATTGAGATAAAGGTAGACAAATTAAATTTACAAGGAATTTCCTGTTTTCAATGAACAAAGGACAATCTAAACAAATTTTATTGGTGATTACAGACTTACTTGTGGGAGTTGAAACAATCAAACTAGTATCTAGAAAAGAAGTTGGCAATTCAAGGTGTTAGACACAATCATTGGAAATAAATGAATGAGTTGCGCCTGAGTCATACAGTACATTTTAAGTTTTTTCCTTTAATGAAACACATACCTTGGATCAAATCAATATTCTGAGAAGCTTCAGTTCCATTCATGGTATATACACTTCCTGTTGTCGGAGGTCTTCTTTTTGGTGTAGAAGGATCAGAATTTGGTTTTTGTTGCCGACATTCAAAGAATATATGACCAGGTTTTCCACACTTGAAACAGACAGGTCATTTAAGATGACAATCTTTAGCATAATGATCTTGTCCACACTTAAAACACTTGAGTTGATTATTTATATGGTTATTAAAATTTCTTGCAGAAAATTGATTGGGTTGGGATCTCCAGTGGGGGCGGTTGTAAGGTTTTTCTTCATTTTGTATCCTTTTATTATGCTGGGGTCCAAAAGATTTTGGTTTACTATTTTGATGGTTTTCAAAATCTTCCAAAAATCTGCATTTATGAATAAGCGTAGGAAAATCAGAAATTTCTAGTATTCCTACACTTTTCTCAATTCGGGCCTAAGTCCATTCTCAAATTTTATATACTTCATTCTTTCATCAGGGTGATAAAAGAATGCAGAGTATTTTTCTAGCTCTTCAAACTTAGAGGCATATTCTCTTACTGTCATACTTCCTTGCTTTAATTGCATAAACTCTATTTCTTTCGTTCTTCTCACATCAATGGGAAAATATTTTTCTAAAAATTTTGTTCTAAACACTTCCCAAGTAATGATTATTCTTCCTCCTTCTAGTAATCTCTTGGTACTATCCCACCAATATTCAGCCTCTCCTATCAACATAAACACGACATAATTCACCTTTTGGTCATCAGGACAATTCATAACTTGAAATATTTTTTCCAATTCTTTAATCCATAATTCAGCCTTTTCTAGGTTATAACCTCCAGAAAATTGCGGAGGTTTGTTTCTCCTAAATTCAACTAAACCTTATCCATTGGTTCCTTCAGGTCTTTGGTTCCTTAATAATGCAGCGGTCATATCTCGGATAGCTTGTACCGCTTCTGTCAACTCGTTGTTCCTTCTATTATTTGCCATCTGGAATTATATAAATTAGGATTCATAAGATATCAGGATATACTCATTTCACAGTGTCACACATGAAACGTTGCTCGATACCATTTAATGTGACTTTTTTTTCTTATTATTATTTTTATTATTTGTATAAGAGTAGCAGGTTAAAAAATATACATATATGTAAAAGTAATTTACATCACTATATATAAGATATACAAAAGAAGAAGGAATTTTATTTTTGATTCCTTCTATCTTTTTCTACAATTTTACAAGTATCTACATTGCCGGTGGAAACAAAATGATTAAGGGGTTTTGGAAAAAAGTAGGAGACATACAAAAGGTAACCACTACTGGCCCATCTAACATAATGGGATTTTCCATATCAGATACAAATGTTATTATTGAAAATCCTGTCCCTCTAAAGGTAACCGAGTTGTCTATAACATTCGTGTTCCAAGTAGTTCCAGGAAAGAAGGCAGTGATGCTTGCAGAAAAGGGTTTTGGAATATTTGACGCCTCCATCTACTTAAGTTGGTGTTTAAATAAAACATGCACAAAAGATCATAATAAGGAGTGAGAACATTTATCATTTACAATAATACAATCTTATAATATATAGATATATATGTTTCAATTTCCTCAACACATTCTATTTTATGAAGATTTAAATTAAATTTGTAGTGACTAGTAAGGATAAATGAGCTCAATTTTAATCACTCTCACAGTAATATTTACTCATTTAAATCCCCAAGGTCCAACCTCCATCTACAATATCATCAAATCTTCACAAATAGATATTATTATGATTGAATAATATAACTAAAAATTAATAAATAGGATCGCTGCATTACAAGAGATAAAATAAACAGGACCAATACATAATTGGAGATAATTAAAATAGGACCAGTGCAAGACTGGAGATAAAATAAAATAAACAAACAGGGCCAGTACCTAACTGGAGATAATTAAAATATGACCAGTGCAAGACTGGAGATAAAATAAAATAAACAAACAGGACCAGTACCTAACTGGAGATAATTAAAATAGAACTAGTGCAAGACTGAAGATAAAATAAAATAAACAAATAAGACTAGTACATTATTAGAGATAAATAACAAATAACTAAATAAATAGAATGAGGTTATGGACACCTCACTCCACAACTATAAGCAAAATAAAATAGATTTAATGATAATATTCTCCTCCCCCACCTTAAGAGCTGTGGATGAGGTACCAAAATTTTTGTAGAGACAAATTTTTTTTTTCTCTTTCTCTTCCTCCCTCTCTCTTTCTTTCTCTTTCTCTCTCTCCTTCTTTCTCTGTCTTCCTTTTTCTCTCTCATTCTTTCTCTCTTTCTCTCTTTCCCTCTTTCTCTCTCTTCCTTTCTCTCTTCCCTTTCTCTTTCTCCCTACCGATCCATCCTCCTACCCTTTTTATAGCAAATTTTTTTATTTATTTAATTACATAATCATAAATGCAGTAATTATGATTTTGATAATATTTATCTTTTAAGATAAGATAATGTTTATCTTTTACATTAATTGAGATGTTAAAAAATAATAATTATCAACTTAAAAATAAATTATAGACTATATATATATATATATATATTATATATATATATATATTCCAAAATATTACAATACAAAAAAAATACATTTCAAAAATATAATTTTACATCAAAATATTATTCATCTTATATACATATAATTTTTAAGATTTTTATTATCCTCCTAATTTATTATTAATTTCTAAAAAAAATATTACAATATCAAATATATCAAGGAATTAAAAAAAATCATACAAATAAATTATAAATATAATATTTAATAATATATTTTAAAAATATTATTTTACTACTTTCAATAATAAATATAAATATATTATTAATCTAATAAATATAAAAATATTTTAAAACTATAATTTAAAACTATAAATTTTAAATAAAACATTATATCATTATATATATATATATATATATATATATATATATATATATTATTTAATGTACATCATTTCACAAACTAATCCTTTAATTTTTCAATTACGATTGATTACTTTTTTTTAACAATGGATTACTTTTTTAAATAATTGATTATAATTTATTAGCTTTTTAAATAATTGATTATAATCTATTAGTTTTTCAAACATACATTAAATAATTACAAATAATATATATATATATATATATCAAATTAAAATTTAAAAAATAATTATTTATAAATTATATATTATATAAATTATAATTATAAATTTTAAAAAATTATATTTGGAATTACAACCTTAAATAAAATTATAATTATAAAATTAATAAAAATATAATTATTTTTAATGTTAAATAAATTATAATTATAGTTATATATATATATATATATATATTATAAATTAAAATAATAATTATCAACTTAAAAATAAATTATATTTAGAATTATAAAATACATATATATATATATATATATATTCCAAAATATAACTTATTTTCATTCCTAAAATAAATAAATATATATTTTTCATTCCTAATATATATATATATATATATATATATATATATATATATATATATATATATATCTTCCAAAATATTACAAAACACATAAAAAAATACATTTCAAAAATATAATTTTATATCAAAATATTATTTCATCTTATATATAATTTTTAGATTTTTATTATCCTCCTAATTTATTATTAATTTCTAAAAAAATATTACAATATCAAATAAATCAAAGAATTAAAAAAATTTAATCATAAAAAAAACAATATAAATATAATATTTAATAATATATTTTAAAAATATTATGTTATTATTTTTAACAATAAATTTAAATATATTATTAATGTAATAAATATATAATTTTTTTAAAATTATAATTTAAAAATTTAAATTTTAAATAAAATATTATATATATATATATATATATATATATTACTAGTAATATAAATCACTTTTAACATCGGTCTTTCCATATCGGTTCTTTAAGAACCGATGTAAAAAGTGAATTTAAGACTTTCTACATCGGTTTAGTTAGGAACCGATGTAGAAACTTTCTACATCGGTTCCGAGATAAATATAATAAATAATAAAAATATAATATAAAATAATTCAAATTCCTAAAAAATATAATAAATAATAAAAATATAATATAAAAGGGAGAGGAGACCTCTAGATCAATAGATAGGGTAATTAGAGAGGGGTTATGAATAAATAAAATAAATAAATAAAAATATTAGACTTTCTACATCGGTTCCTTACAACCGATGTAGTCGGTTCTAGAACCGATGTTAAAAGTCCTCGGAACCGACGTTAAAAGCGTATTTTCTACTAGTGTATATTTATTTTACTTAATGTATATTTAAAAAATTAATCGATTATTTCAAAAAATAATCAATTAGTTTTTCGATTATTTAAGTATGATCGATTAATTTCTCAAACAACCAATTACTTTTTCAAATAATTATTATAATCGATTAGTTTTTCAAATAATGGGTTATAATTTATTAGTTTTTCAAATATACATTAAATAATTACAAATAAAAAAATATATTAAATTAAAATTTAAAAAAGAATTATTTATAAATTATATTTATAAAGTTAAAAAAATTATTTAGAATTATAACCTTAAAAAAATATTATAAAATTAATAAAAATATAACTATTTTTATGTTAAATATAACATAAATATTTACATCAAAATATTATTTCATCTTATATAGATTAAATTTTTAAATTTTTTTATTATCTTCGTAATTTATTAATAATTTCTAAAAAAAATATTACAATATCAAATAAATCAAAGAATTAAAAAAATTTAACCATACAAATAAAATATAAATATAATATTTAATAATATATTTTAAAATTATTATTTTCCTACTTTCAATAATAAATCTAAATATATTATTAATTTAAGAAATATATAAGTCTTTATAAAATTATAAATTTTAAATAAAATATTATAATATTATATATATATATATATATATATATATATATTAGTTAGTTTTTCTTAATAAAATAAATAAAAATTAAAAAATTCAAAATTGGGTTACTGAAAAATCGAATTTTAAATAATTTGAAAAAAAAATAATATGTAACATCGAATTCTTAATTTAAAAAATATAGATAAATAAAAACTATATGCTATTTGAGTAATTGAAAAGCGAATTTGTACCAATGGAGGAAAAAATTTCCTCAACTAACACCCCTTCAACAGTTATTGGTCTCTAACATAGTGCCGGTTATGGTGATGGACGTATAAAATTGGCAATCGTTGAATACACAGCCATTGAAATGACCTTGAGTGTGTCCAACTACATTATGAGTCCCCTAAGTGTTCCACACAAATTATTGTTGAGCTCCTTGGCTTCTCCACCTGCATTATTGATCTTGAAGGCAGTAGCTTCTTCACCTGGATTCTTGATGACATTGTTTTTAAATAGCCTTGTGTATATGACTTCTGTTTGGAGACTTTTCGTAGGAAAATACACATGGTGAATACTTGTTGTCGTAATACCACAAAATCACACTATCATGCTTTTGATCTTTACGCTTCACCCTAAAATCTCCAATTTCATCATCACAAAAATAACTGAATAATGCTAGTTCGTCGGGGATGGTGACGGTTCGATCTTCTTATTCCCACGTTCAATAACTAGGACTTCCTCGAACTTGCAATCTCCGTTGCTGTCTCTTAGTGCAGTGATCTGCATTATAATCGTACTGGATGGTCTTTGCACATGTCGTCGGCATGTCTGCATTCCACCATCTCTGTGTTGACGCTCAACCGGAAGGTGCTGATTCTGGATGCATCCTCGAGTGAAGTGTAAACAAGAGCGTACTCTTGACGAAATCCTGAACTTGACCATTTGTAAGATGAATCTTTAATATTGATTTTGATTCAAATAATATATTATTATTATTAATAAATAAATAAAAAATAAAAAAAATTATAAATATATATTTAAATATATTAAATGATGATTAAATTTAAAATAGACATAAATCATAAATTATATCAAAATTACAAAATTGAGAAATAATCTAAAAAATAAAATTATAAATATATAAATAAATTAAACATTCATTAATTAAATTTTATCATAACAAACTAATAAATTACATCAAAATTAACAAAGTTTGGGAATAACACGGATCTGTCGGCTCAGAAGAATATACTATTTACATATTTGGTGCATGGATTGCACATGAAGTTCTACTTCTTAGTCACTAAGAACAGCAGCCATATATATATATATATATATAACTAATTGACTTTCAAGTTTTATTATTATTTTTTAATAATTTGTATTATTATGATAATAATGATAATAAAAAGAATAATAATAATAACATAACAATATTATTAAGATGAAAATAATTATTATTATTATTATTATTATTATTATTATTATTATTATTATTATTCTATTACCATTAATTATTTTCTTACTACCAGTCTCACTTTTTCAGGGATACCCAATCTTCTCAAGCATATATTCAAATCACAAATTGACAACCACAGTGGAAAATTCAATGATTTATAAACTTTCGAATAACCTTTTTACAAAATGAAGAAATTCGATTCAGTCATTTGAAGTGAAAGCACGTCACTCATGTTATAGCTCATCCACGAACTAGGACCACCATTAAGAATCTTTTGTGTTTATATGTCCAACCTTTAGTCTTGTGTTTATTACTTCTTATTGTTATCGTAAGAATATAGACTATTAATTAAGTTATAAATTTGGTTTTCTATCTAATATACTTTTTTCAGCTCAAAAAAAAAAAAAAAGTTGTGAAATCTTTTTATTTTTTAAACTTTGATTTCGTTTGAATCATTTTTTTTATAACAAATAGATTTATAAAATAGAAAGATTTGGTGAAATTGATTTAATTTCCATACAAAATTAATTTTAAAACTATTTATATAAAATAATTTTTAAAAGTGAAAAAAATTATTTGATGTTTTTAGAATTATATATATAATTAAAGAAATTAAAAATTATAAACATGTAATCTATTCTATATTATAGTTTAATAATCTTTTTAAGGAAATAAAATAAGAGTTTCACTTCAATCAAGCGATAAAAAACAAAACAAGCACTGTATTAAATAAATTAACTTTGAGAACATGTTCTAGGAAGAATAAACGCATAATAAAAGAAATCTCTCAAGATTTTTTTTCCTTGAAATATTTTATTTTTGATAATTTCTTATTATTTTGTGATTTTTTATTCTTATATTTTTGTATTTATTGTTATATTTTGTTTTAGTATCTCTCTCTCTCTCTCTCTCTCTCTCTCTCTCTCTCTATATATATATATATATATATATATATATATATATATATATATATATATATATATATATATATATATATATATCAAAAAAATGGATCCCATTCCTCGTCTCAAAAATTTCCAAAAGTCATTTTTCTCAGCTACCTTTCATTTTCTTACTCTCTCATCCCTTCTCTTTCTTCTATTTAACCAAACGGATGCTAAAAACATAACCAATTCATTATAAATAGTTAAGATACTTATTGAGAAAATACAAGTCTGTAATAAATAAAGGATAATATAAATTTCTGAGATAGCCTTCTGTAAATGACTTCTGTTTGGAGGCTTTTCGTAGGAAAATAAACATGGTGCATATTTATTTAGATCCATGTTTTGTTTTGTACTCCAAGTCAATTAAGAAAACAATTAGAAACCAGTATTCTGATAAAAAAATATAAAATGTTTAAGTGTAGAATAATATTCGAATTCTTCACTAATATATTACTCTTGTTTTAGCCGTATCAGTAATATTAATGACTTTAGGAAAATCACATACAGAAAATAACATCTGGAAACAAGCACACTATTGATAAAGTCTCATCAGATTATCAAACATGGAAACCACATATCACATAAAGACTTGACTCAGACCATTATCCCCTTCAACTCAGAGAGTTATTGATCTCCCTCATTACGTGCAAGATAGTATTGTCCATTAATCTGGACAATTACTATACCCCCACTGAAATGACCTTGAGTCTGTCCACCTAGATTATTAATCAGTCCTGTAGCTTCTGAACCTGCATTAAGCACTGGCAGAGCTTCTGCACCAGTTTTAATGGCTTTCTTAGCTTTTTCCGAAGGTAGGGTGCACCCATTCTGATTCCTTTTCAAGAGGGTCTACCCTTTTCCTTCAAATCCGCTTACAGTATTTGCAATCAACCCTTTTCGGGGTTCTCCCGATACCTCACGCCTACTCTGCAAACCTAGTTCATCATCAAAAATCACACCCTTGTACATAAAAGGCCCACCAAACACCACGCTAAGTCCTGTTTCTTTATTGCACTGAATGCTCACAAAATATTTAACCTTTTTTCTAAAAGCAACATCATAGGTATGACTAAACTCCCAATATGCTCTGTCCATATCCACACGATTAAGCTTTTGATTTCTACACTTCACCGAAAACTGACCACTTTCGGTTTCACAGTAATAACCGAACCATGCGGAGTCGTCGTCGACGGTTCGATCCTCTTCGTTATTCCCACGTTCAATAACTACGACTTCGCCGAACTTGCAATCCCCGTTCTCTTAGAGCAGTGAACTTCACAAATAATCGTACTGGATGGTCTTTGCACATGTTGACGACATGTCTGCATAGCACCATGTCTGTGTTGACGCTCAACCGTAAAGTACTGATTTTGGATGCACCCTCAAGTGAAGTGTAAACAAGAGCGTACTCTTGAGGAAATTCTGAACTCGACGATTTGTAATCGATATTCACAAATTTGATATAGCTAGCTTGCAAGAGAAAACTGGACCAGATGGATATTTTATAAGGAAAAAACTTGATATACGCCAATTCCCACTATTGTGTCAACTTCAAGATTTTCATATTTATTGAATTTATTATCAAATAAAAATATTTTTTAAATATATACTATGATAAGAATGCATGACTATATTTAATTATATATAATATAATTTTGAAAATATAATTATTATCATTAAATAATATTATGTATTATTCAAAATAATATTGATAAGAATTTTATAAATTAAAATATTTTATTATATATATATATATATATATATATATATATTAAGATATATTTTCTTGTTAATATAATTTTCATACACTACAAGAAAAATGGGATTTTCCGATCGGACAAAATCTATCGATAATTAAGAAAATCCGACTGGTAGAAATCCATCGGTAATTGTGTTGTCGGTAAATATTACCGACTGATTCCATCGTAAATCATTATAGGTAATTACCGATGGATAAATCCATCGGTAAGCGTTGTATGTAATTACCGACAGATATATCCGTCGGTAAGTGTTGTAGGTAATTACCGACAGATATATCCGTCAGAAATATCCGTCGATAATATCATAATTTCTTCCAGGTTCCATTTCATTTTTCAGAAAACCAATTTCCCTGCATAATACCATACATTTTATATCACAGGCAACACCAACCACAGTTCAACTATTTCAGATCAAATTCAACTTAAATATAAGACAAATAACCTCAATTGAAATCAAACATAATTAAAATAATCTCAATGTAAACAAATGACATATAGTTCAAACTATCTACAATAAAACTTAATGTGTAAGAGTAACTATGGTTATAAAGTAGAATAATGTCAAATACAATATTATTTGAGAAAATATCTAATAATGCGAATAATCAGAAGGTGAAGGAACTTACATGTGTCTTCCTAGACCTTTCATCAACAAAATGACCTGTATTTTTTCTTATATGGGTCTGCTAGAAGATCTCATCAACAAACACTGATCTCCCAAGCTCTTATGCCTGCATTACATTGACAAAATAAGAATTATATACAACTTAGTTAGCCTTATATAATCCTAAATATATGTATTAAAGACTTACCATACGCATGGCATGTTCATTTGTGGTGATGGAGCCACCGTGTGTAGGCTTCCCCCTTTTCGGATGCTCTGTTCTTTTGGGCCTGCACACATTTAGAGCGATACATGGGTGAACTCCAATGTTCTAGTAACCTGCTCCAAACATGTTCTCCAATCCAATCTGGCCTTTGGCCAGCGAACTCTTGCATCCCGAAACATCTCACTAAGTCTCGTGAGATGCTTTAGAATGAAAATTCTTCTTTATTTGATTTTCATGTTCCGGTCTCCATTGAACCTTCATCTCGTAAGAGTAGACATTATGGTACAAATTATATACATATAAGAACTAAACAAATAATTAAGTTGACAATTTTAACTGACCTTAAAACGTTGCCGGAAAGACTCTTTATCACTATTAGGAATCACTCCCCATGTCGTCCAAGGTCGAAGGAATTGCTCGCTTAATACTCTTTGTAACGACTTGTGATGCAACCCTAGACGGAAGAAACCTAATTTCAAAGAAAAAGTTATACAATGTATATATATATATATATAGTCAAAATAACTAAAACTTAGTTATAATATATATTGAGAATTGAATATAAATATTACCCTCGACCATAAGGTTCAATCATGGGTCAATCATAGAGAGTATGGTCATCTTCTCCAATCTTTGAATCGTCATCCCCACTAGACTGTGATGTTCTAACTGCAATATGTGGGGATGGAATCTGTGTAGGTGTGTGACCTTTAGAGGTGGAAGGACCTGACACCGTAGCAGGGGATGGTGATGGAGATGAGTTGGGTCCCACAGCTAGGGTTGGGGATAAGGTGTGTGTCACAGTCACAATCGGGGCTGAGGATGGTATAGGTGGTACTACGGAAGTGGATGGTGCTATCGGTGGTGTGGGTACAATAGGCACAACTAAAGGGGATGGTGTAGATCCTACAATAGAGGATGATGATGGATGAGGTGCAGCAGATGGAGACAGTATGTCTGTGGGAACTACCTTCAATACATAACGTGGCCTCTTTTTTTTTTGCTATCCCTTTTCCTTTAGTCAGAACCTCCTGTAGTCATATCTATAGGAAAATAAAATTAGACATAAATAATGATATAAAAACATATATCAAATTAAGTAAAATTACTTAATAACATTACACATAACAAATATGGATACAATAAGTCATAGGTATAAAATAAATATTATAAGACATAATTTTCCTAATTATGTTGAAAACTAAAGTCTTCTTCTTATTCTTAATCTTCATCTTCATCATCCTCATCCTCATCCTCATCTTCATCCTCGGTTTCTTCCTCTTGACTTTCGTGTTCCTCTTCATCTTGCTCTTCTTCCTCTCCTTCCTCTTCCAATTTTTCAGGAGCAATGTCAAAGTCATGTAAACCAAATATACCTTCAACTTCAATGACTTCATTACCATGTAACATTTCATCTAGTTGGTAAGGGACATCCTCTTCCACACCATCACATTCAATGCGACCTCTTGGTTTTGTTTTGATTGCAACACACCAACCACGTTTATCTATTCGAAATGATGGATATGGGACATAATACACTTGTCTTACATTACATGCAAGGATAAATGGATCAAATGGTTCATATCTTAAACCCATTTGAATATCTACAATATTATATTTAGGATCTACTTTTGTACCTCTTCTAGATGGATCAAACCATTCATAGTAAAAAAACACAACTTTTTTGGGATAACTTGAAGAATTGTATTCAAACTCATATTTTAATAATTATCCCAAAAAAATCATCTTCACCACTATCTGGCAAACCTTTAACATAAACTCCACTATTTATCGTCTTTTTCCCTTGCTCCATGCATCTGTATGAAAGTTGCTCCATGCAACTTGTTGGAAACTTGTGTTTGGCTTTGAAAATCCTTTTCATTTCTATGTTGTCGTGGTAATAACATGAAGTTGTTGAAATAATGAGAACAAAAGTAAGTTGTCTCACGATGCAAGTAAGCTGCACAAATTGATCCTTCAACTTTGACCTTGTTTTTCACTGATCGTTTTGAATCACCCATGAATCTAATGAATTAAACATTATGATTGATAAGTATAATAAGAATGACATTTAAAAGCCATGGGACAATCATTTTAGTACCTTTCAAATGGATACATCCACCTATATTGCACGGGTCCACCGAGCCAAGCTTCATATGCCAGATGAATAGGGAGATGCTCCATTGAATCAAAAAATCCAGGAGGAAATATTCTTTCCAACTTACAAAGAATAATTGGAATATTTTCTTCCATTCTAGTTAGCACTTCTCTCTTCAATGTTGCAGAGCACAAATCTTTTAAAAAATGACTAATTTCAATAAGAGGATTTAAAACATGTATTGGTAATGCACTAAATGCAATAGGAAGTAAACACTCCATGAATACATGACAATCATGACTTTTCATGCCATGAATTCTCCCTTTTTGAACATCAGCACATCTTGTTAAGTTGGAAGAATAACCATCGGGCATCTTAAGTTCTTTTATCAAATGACAAACTACTTTTGCCTGCTCAGTACTATATGTGTAGTTTGCTTTAAGCTTTAATATTTTCCCATTAGCTTGTGCCTTCAACTCCAAGTCTCTACGCCTACAATATAAAGCTATATCTTTTCTTGCTTTGTCATTGTCTTTTGTCTTGCCACTTACATTCATCACAGTGTTGAAAATATTATCAAAGAAATTTTTCTCTATGTGCATAACATCAAGATTATGTCTCAACAAATTATCTTTCCAATATGGGAGATCCCAAAATATGCTTCTTTTTGTCCAATTATGCCACTCTCCATATCCTTCTATCCTTGTCACACCACATTCAGTTACTTTTGGCAAATCTTTTACTCTTGACCATACTTCTGTAGGTGTTAGCCTAGGAGGCGGCCCTTCTAGTTCAACTTGCCCCTTCCAAAAAGCTTTAATGTTCCTTCTAAAAGGATGATAATTAGGTAAGAACCTTCGATGCGAGTCAAACCAACAACTTTTACGGCCATAATTTAATGTAAATAATTTTCTATGCTCCATACAATGTGGACAAAGCAATCTACCATGAGTCCCCCAACCAGATAACATCCCATATGCTGGAAAGTCATTAATAGTCCACATCAAAGCTGCCCTCATCATAAGTTTTGTTTCCTTGAAATATCATATGTAAGAATACCACTCCATAATTTTTTCAAATCATCGATTAAAGGCTCCAAGTAAATGCCAATAGAGGCTTTCGGATTAGATGGACCCGGAATTAGACAAGTTAAAAACATATATGGCTTTGACATGCACATATCAGGAGGAAGATTATATGGGGTGACAATCACGGGCCAACAAGAATAAGGTGAAGATGAAGCTTGGATATATGGGTTAAATCCATCAGAACATAATCCAAGTCTGACATTGCGTGGATCAGCAGCGAAAGAAGTATGTTTCCTATCAAAGTACTTCCATGCTTCACCGTCTAATGGATGGCGTAACACATCAGAACTTCTATTATCATGGTGCCAAGTCATTTTCCCAACAGTTTGCATTGATGCAAATATTCTTTGTAATCTTGGAATTATAGGCAAGTAAAACATAACTTTTATTGGGACTAGCTTTTGTGACTTGTTCTAGTGCTATTATTGTGATATCTTGGTGTTTGACAAAATTTACATTTAAGCAATGCCGCATCCTTTTTTCCATAATCATTGTCATAGAAAAACATACACCCATTAACACAACAGTCAATCCTCTTAGCCTCTAATCCCAATTTTGATACTAATCTCTTAGCATCATAATAACTTGTGGGTAACCCATCTTTTATAGGTGTCACATCCAACAACATTCGTGTCATAAAGTCTAAGCACTGGTCAGGAATGTTCCAATTTGACTTGCAAGCTAAAAGTCTAACACATATTGACAATTTTGAGTCTTCTGCCCCTTCAAATAAGGGTTTATTTGTTTCAGCCAACAAATTATAGAACCTTTGACTTGCTTCATTTGGTGGTTCTTCTATATTAACCAACTCGGGTCCTTCAAATGAATGATGTTGCAAGAGAGAATTGTACATCATCTCTTGCATTGACATAATTGATCTTGTTGAGGCATGTGTGCATTGCTACTTGAACCGTGTACACAATTGTGATCAAAATTCTCTTCAACATGAGGTATTTGTTCACCATGATTGACCCAAATCCAGTAGTTTCTTTTGAACCCTTGCTTGTAAAGGTGAACTTTGACGATTTCATCCTTCAAAATCTTTGTACAATCGCATTTAACGCATGGACATCTAATCCCTCCATCATGTTCATAATGCTTATGTTGTCGTGCTGTTCTGATAAACTCTTCAACCCCTATAACAAAAGACTCTTTCAAACCTCTTCTACCACTATAACATCTATCATACATCCAACCGCGATTGAAAGAAATACCATCCATGTTCTGTAATATTGAAGAGAATAAGATCAATTAAAGGAATTGTTTGAAAGAAATCTACCATTGGATTTTGATTAAACTATGCTTCAAATAGAGTAAAAAGACTCAACTAAAACTTTTATGTTTTGCAAAAGTTGATATAAATGAAATCTCCTATAGACTTAAGACAAATAGTGAAATTACACTTCACATAATTTGAATCTCGAATTTTATGTATTGCTAAATGAAATAAGGTGAAAAAGTGATCAATCTGGAACTCAAATATTTAGATCTCGAATTAATTACAACAAAACTAAAATTTATTTCTTAAAAAATAAAAACGCATTTATGACTTGATGGGTAACAGGATATCAGTCTATTTTATAGCCAAATGGAGGAAATAATAGCAGCCTAGCCATGGTGACCAAAGGATTTTATATTATTTTTAAGATATTACTAACACCTTCGGAAGATTAATTCATCAAATTTAAAGTGTTGGGTGGAAAATCATAGACACAATCTGGTTCCCAAAAGCAATTGTCAAGCAATTTTAAGTGTCAAACAAACAATTGAAATTATAAAAGCTATGTCATCCCCAAAACAGTTTAGATGGCAACCATTGGAATTGTGGTTCATAACACTAATTAGTAATTTCAGTGTAAAAGGAAATGGTCGTTTCACTTTTGGTGTAGAAGAGCAATTTTCCTCCTCTCACCCATCACCAAGTGTGTAAGATAGACTTTCGAGGAAGACCTATTTAATTTTCTGTGTAAACATAACGGTGTTTTTTTAGTCCCACGTGTGAACGCATTTAAACCCAGGTGCCTCCATCTTGGGCTTTTTGTACTGTAGGAACCTAATTCTTACCTAACTCTACCAAAAACAAAACAAAACAAAACAAAAATCCTCCATTTGGTTCTATTTATTGGCCACAAATGTGTATGCATGAAAAAAAATTAAAATTTAAAAATATAAAAAAATAGAGACACGCAATCCCATTATACAAAAACATAAACACTTGTTTCCCTGGTACATTCTACGAGCACTATTAAAAACATGGCCAAGAAAAAATCTAAATGGATGCTGCCTTGCTTTCTTGCTTTGCTCCCTGGCACCTAGTTTAGTTACCTTTGAAAAAATGGCTATGAAACATTTGGTCAACATGTTTCATTCTCTCTTCCCCTCTTCGCTTATGTTTGACAAGACACACTTATGGCTAAATCTAAACTAAACCAAACCCCTTTTTATTGATTACTCATAATTATGCTTAGTGACACTCTCAACCTTTCTTTATCATTCATTCATTCATCTCATGCTTCACACCTAAATCATTACAACAGATCTCATGGGCTCCACTTTATTATTCTCTTCCCTTTGCCTCCCCTTTCTGTTTCCTTCTTCTACTTTCCAACTTTTTAACCCTCTTACTTATTCTAACAATAATTCTATTACTCATTAAAAATTATCTTTATTTTTAATGGGTATAATTTTTTTAAAATATTTACACATTAAAGCAAAAACATTACCCTTTATCCTTAGCTTTTTTTTCCTAATTGGGTTTTTTCAACCCTAAATTCATTTGGACATACTATATCTATTAAAGGTGTGAATGATCCCTAGTCTACTTCATTGGGCGTGGCACTTATGCTAGAGGACTATATATGTGAAAAGATACATCAAACATAACCCAAAAATTTCGCTGAGCAGAACAACCTAGCTATAGGCAGAGATGTCTACGTTAATTATGAACATAATACATCATATCCTAATTTGCACTGCATATGTAGCTTACTCCATGTGGAAAACTCCAACATTTGGCCCCTACTCATCATATTCCTATATTGGACTATAGAAAAGATTGTACAGTTGTTATATATTAGACTTTTTCTGGTGAAGTAATCCTTATAGCTAGTAGACAGTCTGATGATAAGTGTTTTATAAAATGTTTTCACAAGACTTGTATGCAAGTTTAGATGTGTTAGTAAAGGTGATAGATAAACACTTAGTTTTTATAATTGTTTACTTCAACTGAGCTATATTCAGTTTCTTTCAAGGAACGTTCCCCTGTAATCACAACTTGATTATGCGAATAGGGCCAAAGAGTTTAAATGACCAAGCTAAAAATTGGCTATGCAGTTTGTGGCAATGAAAATTCCTATAATAGATGAAGCTCATTATAATAGTAATATCTAAAGTGCACTTATAAGACAAATATTCGAAGGCATTATTTAGCCAACAAAGCCATATGGTGTCTGACAATTCACAAAGATTCTTACCCCAAATACATGAAAAACAGATTTTGAGAAGAAGTATATGCATAAGAAGAAGAAATAAGATTAAGACAGACACAGTAGAGATCTTAAAATTGATGAGATGTGTAGTATATGAAAGAAAAAGCCCCATAAATAGCCCTATTACAAGTGCAAGCTACATATATGAAAGAAAAAGAAAAATAGCAGAAGATGTAACCTTTATGAGTCAAAACTCTGAATATATGTAACTTGTGCAGGCAGTGTTTAATAAAAGCTTACTTTGTTTGCCTTCATGTACTATTTCTGCTATCAATCCAAATGTAACACAAGGGCAGAAGCAAGTGACCAAACCTAAGAGAATAAACATCCATAGTAGGTCAAATTGCTTGATGCTTATACTAAAGAAAAAAACTAAGGAATCCACATACTCTTAGTCTTACAGTTTCCAGGATCATCAAGACAACGACAAAGACCAGTTGACCAATTGTTGTGTCTTAACTCTAACCAAAGACAAACTACCCACGACAATAGCTACTAGCCCATTTCCATTGTCAGTAGCATCACTTTTTGGACAGATTTCTGAATAAATATTTATGTGAAAAAAAGAAGTCAAATAAATTAAGTTTGTCCAATTAACGAAAATCAAATTCTGCAGCATAAATCTAAAATCAAATCATACACTTCAACTTTCATAAAAGGCCTTTCATCTAATTTCTCCGAAAACCAATTTCAGCTTCTAATTTTCTTCACCTTCACCTACAAGTTCATACAAAAAGACAAACCTAAATCTATTTCCACAGCCCCTCCTTAGATGACGGGGTCAATGAATAACAAAATTGAATGAGGTACCGTACAAATAATTTTAAACCCACATCTCTTACATCTCCAAAGCGGTTGAAGATCCAAATTTTCAACTAAGAACCGTTTCAGAGACAGTGAAACATTGCACCCGAACTAAAAGTCAAAAGACTAAAACTATAAGAAATTATAAAAATCTAGAAGAAGCAATTACAGCGAACTTGAGCAATTACTTCAGAGAATAACTGGAATAAGAGGATACATAAAGTTTCGGACAATCGAAGGGGAGAAACAACAAGTCAAACACAAAAGCAAGCGAGAAATTGAATGTGGAAAGAAACCCTAACCTTCGCGACAAAGAGAGGAGCAAAGGGAAATCGTGCGACACTAGGTGGGGATTACGCAAGGCCACGATCGCTAAAGTGGTTGCCACCAGGGAGCTTGGACAAATGTAAATTCCAACAGAGAGAACGACCTTATTTTTGGGTTTCGGAGAAGCATAGACGCTGAGGCACCTTTTGTTATTTTACTCATCTCAAGGAAGTTAATTTACCGATGGATATATCCGTCGGTAAGACCAAATTCCATAGAAATTTTAAATTCGTCGGTAATTTCCCTCGGGAATCACTTATTTACCCACGGCTACATATCCATCGGTAACTAATTGAGAATTTACCGACGGATATATCCGTCGGTAATTAAATGTTCCTTTACCGACGGATATATCCGTCGGTAAGACCAAATTTCACATATACTTTACATCCATCGGTAATTTTCGTCAGAAATAAGTTATTTTCAGATGGCTTCGTATCCGTCGATAAATATCCGTTGGTAATATCAGATTTTCTTATAGTGATAATCTAATACTAATTTAAGTATTAGAATATTTTTGTAATGGATTTTCTGTGTTTTTTTAAATAATGAATGGAGTTCGGTGAAGTAGATTCACAGCTGTTTGTTTGTGATAAAGGTAAATCTGTCTGAACTATTAGCTTATTTATTGTATTCTTTGTTTGAAAAATCATATATTATACAAGTCTCTCTCATGGGATCAATTAAGAATAATTTTTTTTTTCTTGAATACTTTATTTACTCATCAAACAATACAACTATGAATGCATAGACTTGAACTTCACCTTTGAGTTCCAAGTTTTGTTAATAATATACAATCAAATATATAAACATAATTACTAACTCTTTATCTTTCATATTAACAATTAAAAAATTGGTCAAAATACTAAGATAGAAATTTAAGTTTATTCAAGAAAAAACTCTCCCTTGAACTTAAATGTTAATGAAACCAAACATCAATTTATTTTGTTCCTTTCATGATTAATCATATTTTTTACTAATTCAATTGTCAATTTGTTATCAACTCGTATCATAATCTGTGTCTAGTTGTTGATGTTCCAATTCGCTCAATAAATTTCTAAGTGATATTACATAACATTCACACCAAGATGTTGCTATATATTCAACTTAACTTGTTGAAAGTGTTATGATTGGTTGTTTCTTTAAAAGTCATGTTATTGGAGCAAACACCTCATCATAATCAATTTTCTCTTTTTGTTTATATGCATATAACGAGCTGTGTCTTTTATCGTTCTATCTTCTCTTAAACATTCATTTTTTTAGCACTCACTTTATACCATTGGGTCGACTAGCTATCAGATATTTTGTTAACTCCCATGTGTTATTGCGTTGAATTGCTTTAGTCTCTACATCCATGGTATTTTGTCACTTCTCACCTCGCATTATCTCTTTAAAACTTATATTCTCAAAATGTCTCAAAAGACATACCATGTATATCTCATTTGTTGAATCATACAAGTTTTTGCAAGTTTCACATTCAATGATTTCATATTTGATGTAACTGTTGTTATTGATGATCCTCCATTTTCATTGATATCCTTTAATGAGTCACTCTAATTTTACTCACTTGCTTCATTAACTTGGACATCATAACTCATAATGACTTTCATGGTTATTGGGCTTAATAGCTTATATCATTTAGTCTTTTCATCAATACCCAATAAAGATATACTTCTTGCTCTTGTTTGTGAGTTTCGTTCTTCACTAATCTAGCATATGTGCATAGGCAATACTTCTAAACACATTGAGATGAGTCATTAATGATTTTTGTCTACTTCATGCCTCATGCGGAGTTTGATCATTCATTTTGTATGTGGACACTAATTTTGTATATAGATAACACATTGTACAACTTTTAGCCAAAACCCTTTCGCACATTCTTACTTTTGAGCATTAATCGAACCATATCTAGAATAGTCTAGTTTTTTCTTTTTACCATACCGTTTTGTTGGGGTGAGTACGGTGTTGTTAGAAATCGTCTTATTCCTTCCACTTCCCCTTCTTCTTTTTCCATTGTCCTATGCCTCAAGAAAACTGGCTAACTTGTCTATCATGAGGGTTGCTATTAGCATAATTGTTTTTCTATAATAAATCTTATTTTTTCCCTTTTGTGTTATTTTTAGTTATGACAGATTCTTTTTTTATTTCTGTTCCACGGGATTATATATATCCTGCTTATACTCCTTTTTAGGGTGAGAAATTATTAATAAAAATAGATGAATTTCATCGTACGTATATGAACAATACGATGATATCAGATGTTATTTTTCGATTTCTTCCTCCATTCCTATGGTGTCCAAACCCTATATTGACTTTCACAATAATCCCTCCTTTCTTCCTTCCAATGAAAACCCTCCTCTCATTCTTGTCTTCTAAGTAATGTAGACCCCTAATTTTGTCCGGCCTCTCAATAAAGGCCAAGAAGACTTCCTATATGAAGATAAAACTTCGGTGGACGTCTATCGGCATCAATTGACTTCCGAATAAAGAAAGGAAAGCTTCCCGAGAGTCCCAGAACACAAAATCTGGCCAAAACAGACGAGATGGCCGTCCCAAATAGCCCAGACGGCCGTCCCACATGCCAGATGGCAGTCTCAGCCAGTTTTGATGCTTGGGATGACCGTCCCAAATCCCAGACGACCGTCCCGGCCTCCCCAGACGCCCATCCCTGTTTTCTGCACCCCAGACGACCGTCCCGAGCTGCCAGGCTGCGAAAACTATAAATAGGAAGCTCATTTGAGCATTTTTCACACTCCAGACACCTGTCTTCTCTCCCTCTTTCGAATGAACTCTCCGATTGCCTAAAAAGGTAACAATCGGTTAAGGAATATTATTCCAGCATTCGATTCTTCTTAAAATTTTAGTAGAGTCGATTTTGTATTCGGGGAGGAGAGTCTTTGTAGAGCGGGAGATTGCCAAAACACATCCTCATAGTTAAAGATTTGCAATACAAAGCTTACTACGAAGGTTCTTTTCACTTCTCTTCTCTTTTATTGCTTTATTTATTGCTTTATGTATGCAATAGAAAATAAAATCATGTAGATAGCCATTTTGAAGATTGTATAAATAAAATAGGGTAATAGCGTAATTTCTCGTAATCTTTACTTAATGAATTAATCCGTCATAGGGAACCCGAAAGGGGCGTTGTGGGGTGCTAACACCTTCCCCACACGTAACTAACTCCCTTACCAAACTCTGGTTATAATGACCAAGTTTGGTTTTTTATTAAAATCAACGTCTTTTTATCCTTTTCCAATGTTTATGGTCAAAACATTGGTGGCGACTCCATAAGAACCCTTTTGCGAAAACCTTGCTTTTATTAGAGGATAGTTCAGTTGTTGAGTACCTCGGAAGCAATGAACACATTTAAAAATAAAACGCGAGTCTAAACCATCTTTTCGCGACCGCTCGCATAAACGTTCGAGATGTCCCTAGACGTCGGAATGGACGACAACGACAAGTAAAATATCTCCTCAGTGGCTTCTGGATACAGATGTCATTGATCATATCACTTTTGATTTTCACAGTTTTGTTACTCATAAATCTATTTCACCTATTTTCATTACTTTGTCCAAGTTTCCACTTTTATATATGTTACTGTTATGTTGTCAGATTTCTTAATTCTTCATAATGTTCTTTTCGTTCCCAATTTTCATGTAAATCTGGTTTATGTTCAAAAATTGATCAAAATCTTGCACTGTCATCTCCTTTTTTAATCTAACTCCTGTGTTACTTTGCAGCAAACCTCCAAGAGGATGATTGGTTCGGTTAGCTTGCATCACGAATTGTATGTACTAAATTTGTCTCACTCTTATCACAATCATCATCTTGTTTGTGCTCATACAACTACTACCAAACCTAAAAATGCTTCTCTTTGGCATCAAAGATTAGGTCATGTCTCTTACTTTATTTTTCGTATTATTTCCCAACAATATCCTTTTATCCCTTACTCTGTAAATCCCTCTCCTTGTGACATTTGTCATTTTGCTAAACAATGCAAATTATCTTATCATAGTAGTGAAACACAGTCACATAAAATTTTTGACATTATTCATGGAGACATATGGGGACCATATTTTGTACCTTCTAATTGCGGTTACAAATATTTTATCACTTTAGTTGATGATTACTCACATTTTACCTGGATTAAATTTATAAAATCCAAATCTGAAACCCGTATGCATTTAATACACTTCATTTCATTGATTGAAACCCAATTTCATACTAAATTCAAATGTTTTTGAAGTGACAATGGAGTAGAATCTTTATTAACTGAATTTTTTTCATCTAAAGGTATTTTTCATCAAAGAACTTGTGTTGAAACGCCTCAACAAAACGGTGTTGTTGAATGAAAATATTAACATCTTTTAAATGTAGCTCGAACATTGTTTTACCAAGCTTAACTACCTCACATCTTTTGACTTTATACTGTTCAACAAGTTGTTCATATCATTAATAGACTGCCTACTCCATTTTTACATTTTAAATGTCCTTATGTAGTGTTATATGATAAACCACCTAGCATGATCCATTTAAATTTCAGTCTTGCACCGACAAAATTGTTTTCTTGGGATATAGGGAAGGTACTAAAGGTTATGTTCTGTATGATCTCCATACCTAAAATTTTTCTTTCAAGAAATGTCATTCTTTATGAAGTTGTATTTCCTTTTCATTCCTCTACCACTCCTTTCTCAACTTCTTCTATTTTTTCTCTATTATCCAATATATCATCTCCTACAAATATCTTATCCTTGCCTGAGCCTATTCATCACCCTCCTACTACAAACATTCCATCTATATCCTCTCTTGCAAATTCTTTATCCTTGTCTGAGCCTCTTCATCACTCTCCTGCTACAGACATTCCATCTACTATAAATTCTAACCAGAACCTAAGTTCTTCTGCTCCGCCTTCTCCACATATTAGACACTCCACTCGATCTCGTAGACCACTGTCTTACCTAACAAATTTTCATTGTCATTCCACGGTTGCTTCTAGCAATTCCTCACATCCTTTTAAGGGTACTTGTTTGCATCCCTTATCCTCAACTCTGTATTATTCCAAATGCAATTCCTCTTATAAAATATTTTGTTTTGCATTACTAATATTTCTGAACCTACTACTTTCTCCTAAGCATCTATATTGTATTGTTGACAAAAGGCTATGAATATTAAGTTGCAGGCTTTACAGCAAAATAACACCTGATCTATTATTGATCTCCCACAAGGAAAGAGTCCCATTGGTTATAAATGAGTTTACAAGGTTAAATATCATGCAGATGACACTGTTGATAGATACAAAACCTACTTAATGGTTAAGGGTTACACATAGTTAGAGGGAGTGAATTATTTTAACGCATTCTCCCCAGTTGTTAAGATCATCATTGTCCGTATTCTTCTGTCATAGTAGCACTTAAATGGTAGCTTCTACACCAGCTTGATGTGAATAATGTCTTTCTTTATTGAGAGCTTTATGAGGAAGTCTGTATGGTCCCTCCACCTGGTTGCTTCCACCGGGTTCTTCTCATGTTTGCAAACTTCACAAATCATTGTATGGACTCAAGCAAGTCAGCAGACAATGACACAATATTCTTTCTATCACTCTTTTATCTCTCAACTACAAACAATCTTTCACTTCTTTCACAACTTTATTAGTTTACGTGATGACATTGTCTTAATTGGTGATGACATGGACGAAATTAATTCTGTCAAAATGTGTCTTGGATATTAAATTCAAGAATAAAGATCTAGGTGTTCTTCATTATTTTTTGGGATTAGAAATTGAACGGTCCAAGTTCGACATTCACATAAACCAACGTAAATACACTCTTGAACTTCTTGATGATAGTGGTTTACTTGGTTCCAACTTGCTATCACTCCTCCTGATCCCTCTACTAAACTTCAGGCCATGCTAATCATAGACAATCGTATTCCTTTACTGCTGCTTATCACAGATTAACTGATAAACTCTTATATCTCACACTTACATGTCCTGAAGTTGCCTTTTTTGTCCAACAACTTAGTCAATTCATGGCTTAACCTTTTGATGTTCATTATAAAACTGTCATCCGGGTTCTTAAATACTTAAAAGGTTCACCTGTCCAAGGGTTATTTTTTCTGCCTCTATTGACATTCGTCTTTTTGCTTTTGCTGATTCGGACTGGACTTGTTTGGACATTCGCCGCTCGATCACCAAGTTTTGTGTTTTTTTCTTCTTTGATTTCTTGAAAATCCAAGAAGCAATCTATTGTTTCTCGTTCATCCCTCGAAGTAGAATATCGAGCATTAATCAGCCTCACTTGTGAGATTCAATAGTTACATTATCTTTTTCTCCATTTCAGTTTAGGTTTGTTCATCACGGTTTCAAATATGTGTGATGTACTTGAAACCTCCTTTCCACTTCTTTATTTTAATACTTTCCAACTCGTCGCAAAGTATTTGAAGACATGCTTTGTTTAATTCGGTTGACTCCTTTATTTATATATATATATATATATATATATATATATATATATATATATACTTTTGCCAAAATATCCAACGTTGTCTTTGAAGTTGGAGTGCTTGTTATCTTCTTAAGGTTTTTATTAATCAAGATAAGGACACATAGTTAGTCACACTTGCCATTACACTCAAACTGTAATACTAATTTGAGAATAAATTTTTCTCTTAAATATATTATTTCTATCAAATATTAATCAAACAATACAACTAGAAATTTATATACCGAATTCCAAATCTTAAATTCGGTTAATAATATATAATCAAAACATAAATCTAATTATTGAGTCTTGACCTTTCATATTATTAATAATAAAAAAATTACTAAAATATTAAAATTATATTTAAATTTATTCAATATTAAATCTATAATTTAATTTCGAGTATAGAATAACTAAAATTTTGAATTTTTTTTTGTTAAGAGAATATGTTGACATATAGATATCATAAAGATAACGACAACAAATCTTGATGTCTTTATTTTGTCCTAAAACTCTAAATTATAAACTCCATAAAGAAATGTAAATATTCAACATTTAGTGGTACGTGTAAATTAGTTCTGTTTCGGAAACTTTACCTTGGAAATAAGAATGGTGTTCTTCATTTCTAGTAAATAAAGGAGACAAACATTTTTTATTTATACTCAGTAGCGAATTTTGATCATTAATTGAAAAAATTAAATAATATATTATTAATAAATAATAAATAAATATAAAACGTGAAAAAAGATGAAAAAATAAAATTATAAATATATAAATAAATATATTAAATTATGATTAAGTTTGAGAGGACAAAATCATAAATTATATAAAAGTTAAGAATAACCAAAGGATAAAATTATAAATATATAATTAAATATATTAAATAATTATTAAATTTGAATACCAAAATGATAAATTAGATTAGAGTTAACAAATTTCGAGAAAGACGGATCTCAGCTCTGAAGATTCACACAGTACTCTTCTTGTATTGTTGTCGTAAAAACATTACTTAATGCAAAAAAGATCATCAGATAAAAAAGAAGTGATAAAGTGCAGAATAATATTCCGATTCTTCATTCGCTTAAGATAGCAGCTAACATATTTTTTTAGATAGCCACATATAAATTATCCTTGCTTTAAAAAATTAGTATATAACTTTTTAAAATAATTTCATTTGATTATTAATTATATAATAAATCACTCTTTTAATATAAATTTTTTAATATTTTATTATTTTTTATTAATATATTGATATTAGAAATAGAGACATTAATTAAGTAGCAATTTAAAATTATGATTGCAATTTCAAAAACTATATAATCACATGTTTCAGCTGCTAACTGTCATATATACAATTTTTCTCTTTTAACACTTTCTCTTATTTTTCCCCAGGTTTCAACCAGATATAGATTCTCTCCCGCCAAAGAAAAAAATATGTAGAGATGCATAGGGTTTCTTCTCAAAATCGAACACAGGAGAATATGCAAAAGTGGTTAATGTCACAAAATATTTAACAATTAAAAAAGAATTTTTTTATTAATAATAATTAATAAATACAGTACAAATTCTCTTGTAATATATAAAAAGTAGTAAAACATTTTCTCTTCTTAATAAGATGGTTAAAATACAAGATTAGATAATAAAAAAAAAAAATCAAAATATAGAGTAATGAATACAAAACAATCTCTTATCCAAACTAGCTTCTTTCCACGAAACTATTTTGATTTTTAAGTCCTTCTTTTTATCATAGCTTCTTTACTTTTACTAAGCAACATACACAATTTTGTTGTTCTCTATTTTCTAAACCTAAAGAACTCAAATATATATTAGTAAAAAGTTAACATAGTAAAAAGTTATAAAATAATATAATTGTAGAATAATATTCTGTTTCATTGTTTGCTTGAGATAGTTGCTAACATAGTTTTTTAGCTAGCCATATGTAAATTATTCTTGTTCTAAAATATCAGTATATAACTTTTAAAAATCATTTCATTTGATTATTATACAATAAAAAATGCTTTTTTTAGTAACTTGTCTTCATCATACAAACCTGGAATAAACTATTAATTAAGTTATAAAGGTGTTAGTTTATCTATATATTTTTTTGAGGTCAAACCTTTTTAAAAAAAAAAAAAGTTGTGAAATAATTTTAAAACTTTGATTTCGTTTGAATTATTTATTTCTATAACAAATACGTTTATAAAATACAAAGACTTAGTAAAATTGATTTAATTTACATGAAAAACCAATTTTAAACCTATATATAAAATATTTAATTTTTAAAAGGGAAAAAATAATGATAAATTATGTTGGTGTTGATTTTAGAATATTTATATATATATATATATATATATATATATATATATATATATATATACGTGTGTGTAAAATTAGTAAACTTTTACAAATTATATATATAATCTATTATATATTATACTTTAATAATCTTTTTAAATAAAATAAGAGTTTCACTTCAATCAATCGATAAAAAAAACAAAAAAACACCGCAGTAAATAAATTAACTTTAAGAACATGTTCAAGAAAGAATAAACTCATAATAAAAAAACTCTCTCGAAAGATATGTTTTTTCCCTTGAAATATAATCATATTTTATTTTCCATTTCTAAATTTTCATGTTATATTTTTTATTTTTGTTTTGATTTTGACATTTTGTTTATATCTATAAAAAAAATGGGTATAAGAAAAAAATTTGATATATAATGTTTACAAGTTTTTTCTAACTGTTTTATTCACCTTCCTCGCATCTTTATAAAAAATATCATAAAATAAAATTTTGACAATCTAAATCATATAATTTTTATAAACAATTCTCTTTTAATATTATAATAATAATTTTAATTTATTTTTATTTTTATTAAATCATTTAATAAATTATTTAAAGAATGATATCGTATATAATTATCAAAATATGACCGCTCTTTTTATAAATCTCATGGATCCCATTCCTGGTCTCAAAATTTGTAGCAGTTGTTTTTCTGCTACCTTCCTCTCTCATACTCTGTTTTATTCTCTTCCTTCTACCCTTAACCAATCATAATGTCTAATTCAAACCATCTTTCATCCTTCCACTCCCTCATCTACATTAAAATCCCTCCTTTCCTCCTCTTCCACCCTTCTATTTAACCAAACAGATCCGAAAATATATAAGTCTGTAATATATAAAGAAGTATAAAATATTTGAGAGATAGTGTAAATGGCTTCTGTTTGGAGGTTTTTCGAAGGAAAATACACTTGGTGGATGTTTATTTATATCGATGTTTTGTTTTGTAATCTAGTCAATAAAGAAAACAAATAATTCTTCTCATTTTTTTCTCTTCTTATCTTCTTGTCTCTTAATAGCACAAAAGAAACCAGTATATTCGAATAGAAAAATATAAAATATATAAGTGTAGAATAATATTCGAATTCTTCAGTAGCCTAAGATATCAGCTAACATATTCTTTGGCATATATATATATATATCACTCTTGTTTTAGCCGTAATAGTAATATTAGTAACTTTAGGAAAATCACATACAGAAAATAACATCTGCAAACAAGCACACTATTGATAAAGTCTCATCGGACTAACAAACATGGAAACCATATCAAATATAAAGACTTGACTCAGACCATTATCCCCTTCAACTCAGAGAGTTATTGGTCTCCACGGTACGTCCAAGCTGGTATTGTCCATAAATCTGGACATTATGTAGTACAGCCCCATTGAAATGACCTTGAGTCTGTGAACCTAGATTATTAATCAGTCCTGAAGCTTGTGAACCTGGATTAAGCACTGGCAGAGCTTGTGCACCAGTTTTAATGGCTTTCTTAGCTTTTTCCGAAGGTAGGGTGCACCCATTCTGATTCCTTTTCAAGAGGGTGTACCCTTTTCCTTCAAATGCACTTTCAGCATTTGCAATCAACCCTTTTGGGGGTTCTCCCGATACCTCACGCTTACTCTGCAAACCTAGTTCATCGTCAAAAATCACACCCTTGTACATAAAAGGCCCACTAAACACCACGCTAAGTCCTGTCTCTTTATTGCACTGAATGCTCACAAAATATTTAAGCTTTCTTCTAAGACCAACATCATAGGAGTGACTAAACTCCCAATATGTTCTCTCCATATTCACACGATCAAGATTTTGACTTCTACACTTCACCCAAAAATCACCACTTTCATCATCACAACAATAAGTGAACGATGCGTAGTCGTCGTCCACAGTTCTATCTTCTTTATTCCCACGTTCAATAACTAGGACTTCCCCGAACTTGCAATCTCCGTTGCTGTCTCTTAGAGCAGTGATCTTCACATATATTCGTACTGGATGATCGTTGCACATGTTGTCAGTATGTCTGCATAGCACCATGTCTGTGTTGACGCTCAACCGTAAAGTGCTGATTTTGGACGCATCTTCAAGAGAAGTGTAAACAAGAGCGTACTCTTGAGGAAAGTCTGAACTCGACCATTTGTAAAGATCAATCTTCACATATTTGCTGAATGGATTGCCCATAGAGCAACCTCGTGTCTTTGTAGTATATAGTATTTCACAAGTTCTAACTTAAGATGGCTCGGTTACTAGGAGCAAGTACCATTTATATAGCTAGCCTGTAAGAGAACACTGGACCCAGATGCATAGTTTATAAGGAAAAAGCTTTTATATACGCCAATTCGAATTATTGTAACAAGTTTCAAGGTTATATATTATGTAAGCCTCTCTGTGTGTCCCATACATGATGGGGGATCAATTAGATCTAATGAGACTATAATTTAATTTGAGTATCTAGCATTAGTTTATTTCAGAATGAGATTATTATTCTGCTTCCAAATTTGAATTTTTTTTATCTTTTTTTTTGCAAGAGAATATGTTGGCATAGATATGATAAAGATAAGGATATCGAGTCTTGACCCCTCTGGTGTATGTTTATCTATCTTCTTCCCTACTTTTACAATCGAGAAATGATATTCCAACAAAAGCAACTAAGGCAGTGTGTTGCAAGGCATTTAGAAGAGATATTTCTCATGATCACATAACAAAAAGGTTAAAAAATGTTAAGGTTACGAGATAAAACCAATTCAATACGGGAAATAGGTTAACGTGTATTTATATTATATCAAATGATATGAAATAGAAGAGGTGAGACTTTCCACTTACCCTCTTCAAGGAAGTTGGCTGGATCAGGCAAACAGTATTTTTGACCTAAGTAAAGAGCAATTTTTAGCCTATGACAATAATTAAAAAGATATTAGATTGTGGGTCTGATACAGATTCCAACCTAAAACTAATAGAGACTTTCAACAATAAAACAAATTTTAGAGCCTATGAAGCACTATACATATCCACTTTTTCAGGGATACCCTATCCTATGAAGCATCTATACATATCACAAATTGACGACCACAATCGAAACTTCTATGATTTATAAATTTTCGAATAACTTTCTTTTTAATTAATTTTCAAATGAAGATATTCGATTCAATAATTTGAAGTGAAATGGTACAGCACGTCACTCATATGAGCTCATACACGAACATAGGACCATGATTAAGAAAAAAAGTTTATTCTTTCCTAACAAATGTTGGTTCAACCAAAATTTTCAAATTGACCATATTAATTGTTTATTTCTTCCCTTTTATTTTGAAATTTCTGAGGTCTTTTAAATTATTATTAACCCAATTGTTGTTGAAAAGATTTTACAACTTTTTTTAATAAATGTAATTTATGATGATTATCAAATTATACTAAAAATTCCGTTCTAAAAAAATACTACAAACATGGTACTCAATAAATATTTTTGTAATTTGAATAATTATTTTTATTAATTTCGTTTACCAGTTTCTATTCTATTTTTAATAATGGATTAGATTAACTTCCCTACATTTTATCTTTATTGTATATTTAATTTTTTTATAATTTACTTTTTTTACATATTTATCTTTCTAGTATTTTATTTTGAATGTTAAAACTTATATTGAAAAGTTATTTTTTCTTATTTTTGCTCTTCTTGTATCGTTGTCGTAAGAATTTTGCGTAATCCAAGAATTATCAGATAAAACAATAATTGATAAAATAATAAAGAGTAGAATAATATTCTCGTCTTCATTTGGTTAAGATAGCAAGCTAACATAATTTTTAGCAGGCCACATATAAATTATTCTTGTTTCAAAAATATTAGTATATAAATTTTTAAAAATCATTTCATTTGATTATTATATAATAAAAAAATGCTTAAACGGAAAATTTGTATTAAACAAATTTAATAAAAAAAATCAAAACTTACGTAAATTGTATTCATTATAAAAGCTTGGAATAAACGAACCTTTATTAATTAAGTTACGAAGTTGTTTGTCTTTCTAGTAGCTTAAAAGCCTTTAAAAAAAAAAGTTGTAAAATCTTTTTAAAACTTTGACTTCTTTTAAAATACTGATTTATTCCTCTGTAAATTAGATTTATAAAATAGAAAGAGTTATTAAAATTTATTTAATTTAAATAAAAATGGTAATTTTTAAAATTATATATAATAATTTATTTTTAAAAGTGAAAAAAAATATTTGAATGATAAATTATGTTGCTTTTGATTTTGAATAAAATACAATACTAGTGAAAGAAATAAAAAAGTTATTATAAGTTATAAATATACGAGAGGTTTGAAGACAACAAAGAATTCTATTAATTTTTAGTTATATTTTTTATTATAAATAGAAAATAAACTGTTTCATTTTTCATTTATGTAATCATTTAACAAAATCTAATATATCATGTCCAAATTATTAAACATATAGTTTAAAAATAGAAAAAAATAATTTAATTAATTAATTTTAAAAAGTTGTTAATAATCTAAATAATAAAGATAAAGCCAGATTAGTAAACAGTGTGAAGTCATTGCAATTATATACATATAAAGAAAATAGAGAAAGAAAAGTAAGTTTATATTGTGAATACTTGGCTTAACCAAACTTCACAAGACTTATCGATCATAAAATAATCTTCCTATTTTTTCCTTCTCAATTATCTTGTGATCTTCAGAATATTAAATACGTATCCTTCAAAAAAAAAAAAAGTTGTTAAATCCGTAAGTGTAGAATAATACTCAGATTCTTCGTTAGCTTAAAATATCAGCTAAAATATACTGTTAATATATATATATATATATATATATATATATATATATATATATATATATATATATATATATATATATATATATATCAGCTAAAATTTTTTCTCCTTTAGCATAAGATATATATCATTATCCTAGAAAAAAATGTTATAAAATACGTAAGTGTACGTAGAATATTATTGAGATTCTTAGCTTAAGATATCAGCTAACATACTCTTGGTAATATATAGAGTTGGATCTGAAATTGAAGATAACACGGGGTAAATTTAATAATAATAAAAAAAAAAATGCTCTTAGATTAATTTCAATCAGATTTTTTTTTTTTCAATATTCAATCTAAAACAATCACGAATTGGATTAGGTTAATTGATCATATATTAATGCCTGCTGACACTGATGGATGTGAGATATTAACTGAAGCTTAAATTGGTATTATTACAAGGTGTTAAAGAGCAAATTAATCATAATTAAAAAATAACTACTATTAAAAAAATGAAAAACAATTAAATTAAAAATAAAAATACTTATTATATTAAATTTAATATCAATCAATACATGTATCTTATTAATTATTTTTTATATTTATTTGACAAATATATATTTCTTATTATAAATTAGTATTATTTATAAATATAAGAGAAATTTAAAATCATTAATATAAAAATAATGTAAAAAAATATTATAAATAATTATTACAAAAATTTTATCAGTTTTTTTTAAATATTTAACAATTTAATAAGATTTTTATCAAAATAAAATAAATTATTATCACATTATTATAGAATTAAGTCTCATTTATAACATATTATCCTTAAATTTCTATAGTAACATATATTATGCCAATGAATTCTTATAAAACCTACATAGGAAATCATAATACAAATAATAATAATAATAATAATAATAATAATAATAAAGAAAAATAAGGATCTAACCTTTTGCAATTAAAATAAATAAATATGAATGAGATGAAAAATATTTAAAAAGATAATATGTCAATATAAATATGTTTAATACTACTATATAATAAAGATGATTTTTTGGTATGCCACTAACCATTATGGTATGAAAATAAATTAAATAGCAAAGAAAAAAAAAACAAATTGCAAACAAAATTAAAAACTTAAAATAATAATTATGAAATAGGTTGATTTTAATGCCTTTTCAAAATAAGATTCATAGTTGATTTTGTAAATATTATTGTTCCATTGATTATTGTCCTATATTTTCAAATTAATCAATGTAACTTCTTAATAACTTATTGGCGTCCTCACAATTAATCAAAGTAATTTTTCAAACACAAAATAACTTTTTAGACTAATCATAGCAAATTTAACCATAGTAATAAGTTATTACTATGCCTAATCATGTATATTATTTTCCTCTTTTACATGAAGATCCTAAATTTGAGACTTTTTACACTAAAAATATTCTCTTAAACGAATGTATTCGTGCGTGGATTGTAGCTCAAGATCGGTCCCATGAAAACCTTGTATTCTTTGAGGAGGTTTTAACACATGGAAACACTCTTTATTGTAACTTTAGTTTTAAGAGGTTGTGACCAGGAAACTGTCGGTTTCGCTTGGTGGACTGGAAATGTCCAACTTATCTATTTATCAAATAAACAATGAATCTTTTTGAAGTGGTTCATTTCATATATGAGAAGTCCATGTATGAACAAGGTTTAATTTTGCTTTTCATATAGTTATTACATTTTTTACTTATAATTTATGTAAAATAAAGGGTAAGTAAAAGTGACTAATTTCACTTAAATATGACTTCTTCATTTTTATGAAAAAATGATCGTATTATTTGTATCAAATTTTTATTATTTTAGATTTTTTTTACAATTTTGTTGTCCTTTAAATAAAATGAGGTAAAAAAAATAGGAATGGGTATTATGCGGTGTGCCATTTTCCATTATAACCTGGTTAAGCGTCAATTCATCCAAATAGAAATTTTAAGAAGAATTTGATTCGAAGTAAAAAGCTAATTAACTAAAGTAATTAATTAATTCTAATTAAAGTTTTCACTTTGATCAAAGTAACTTCTCAATTACTAGTAAAAACTCATTCAATAAAAAAGTTTCTAAAATTAATCAAAGTGACTTCTCATTAAAATTGAAAACCTTTTGACTCATATGATTAATATGCATGTAGATTTAACCCGATGCTAACTTACTACAATGTAAAAATCATTACTTTTACTTGGTTTAAAGATAAAAGACATAAACAATAATAAATCACAACAATATATAATCAAAAGAACAAACAATTTATTTCACTCTAACCTCATCATCCAGTTAAAAAATTACAACAAAATTAACCCTAGAGGCTTAACACCCATGGATGGGGTGGTACACATCACGAATGATAAAGTGAGAGAATGAAAGAAAAGGTGAAAAAAGAAATAGAAAGATTGGAAAAGACATGGTATATGGTTGCTACACAAAATTAGGGTTTCCAAGCTCTCCCTTTATGCCACCACTAGGTCTCTTTATATAGAAACTAGGTTGGGCCTTTATTATATATATATATATATATATATATATATATATATATATATATATATATATATTAATTTCTATCGCTGAAATCTTCTTTCTTTTGATGTAATATTCACCCATTATATTTTAAATAACTCTATTATCCCATTTATCTTTTTGGTTGTTTGAAGATTTAAGAAATTATGAGAAGATTTGGTCTGATTTAAAAAGATTTGATAGTTTCTATCTTTTAATATTTTTTGATATAATTAAATAATTGAATATTTAAAAATATCAAATAAAATATCTAAAAATACATTTGCCCCAAATTAACTTTTATCATAAAGATTATTACATTATAAAATCTCTTTCAATTGAAAAATATATAAAAAATTGCACAATCCAATTTTTCTAGTCCATTCTTCCATTTCTTATTGGGCAAGTGAGGTTTTTTTAGTAAACCCATTTTTTTGCTTTCTCATGCTCTTTTTGCTATCTTCATGTGAGGTTTGATTAAACTTTTTGTGATTTTGATTATTTGTTATTCATGCCTTTATCTTGAAGGTGTCATGAAGAATTAGTCAATTTATTTCCACACTTTCATAAGCTTAGTTTTAGTTGCTATTGCACTAACACACCTCAGAATATCGAAAACACATATATGTAATTAAAATGTTGTTTTTAACATGTTTTTGTAACTTGTGCTCGATAAGCCTAGTTATAACAAATACTCATTCAAATAACACATTTAAAAGCACACAAACTAATTAAAAAAGCTAAGTTTATAAGTTAAATGAGTGTAGAATTTTGCAATCATCAAATGCCTTTAATTAAAAGATTGACAAATATCATCTCAGTTCTAGCATGCCGAACGACCACTTTCTTTTCCTTAACATGTTCTCTTATGACTAGATATTTAATGTCAATATGTTTACTTCGAGTGCCACTTTTATTATTCTTAATCATAAATACTGCAACAAAGTTGTCATAATATAGTTTTAATAGACTAGTAATTGAGTTCACAACTCTATGCCCAAAATATAGAACTCTTCTACCGAACACCATGTGATGTAACCTCAAAGCAAGATACAAACTAAGTCTCCATGGTGGAAGTAACAATCAAGGTTTGTTGTTTTGCTACTCCAAGATACAACTCCATAGGCTAACATAAAAACATAACCAAATGTGGATGTTCTAGTATCAATGCAACCAATAAAGTCTTAATTAGAGTAGCTTATCACCTCAAAATTAACAGTCTATTTGTATATGAGTATGAAATTTTTTGTTGCTTGAAGGTATCTCATTACCTTCTTTGTAGTTTTCCAATTGTTAACACTTGGATTACTTTGATATCTTCTTAAAACTCCAACTGCGAATGCAATGGAAAGTCTAATGCAAACTTGAGCATACATAAGACTTTTAACCATTGAATTATATGAAATATTTTTCATTTGTGTTCGCTTAAGATCATTTTTTGGGCACTAATCTAATTCAAGATTATAACCCTTCACAATGGAAACTACATTCGCTGAACAATTTTTCATGTTAAACCTTGTTAATATAAGTATCTTGAGATAAATCCAAAATAGATCGATATCTTTCTCTATGGATATTAATGCCTATAACATAAGATGTCTCACTCATATATTTCATATCAAAGTTCTTTGAGAAAAACTGTTTCATCTCGTATAACATTTCATTATCATTAGTTGCAAATAAAATATCATCCACATATTAAACAAGAAAACAAATTTTGCTCCCATTAACCTTATGGTATATATGATCCATGATGTTTTCTTCAAAACTAAATGAAGAGATAAGTTCATGAAATTTTAAATACCACTGACTTAAAACTTATTTTAACCCATAGATGGATTTATGAAGCTTACAAACTAAGTGTTCACCATCACTATTGAAGAATTCTTCAAATTGTTTCATGTAAACTACTTTCTCTAGATCACGATTAAGGAAAATTGTTTTTACATCCATTTGATGTAAATCGAAATCAAAATGAGTTACTAATGTCATAATTACTTGTAAATAATCCTTCTTTTTAGATGCAAGAGAAAAAGTTTGTTTTGTTATGTATTCCTTCTCTTTGAGTGAATATTTTAGCAACAAGTTTGCCTTTATGTCTCTCAATATTACCTTGTGAGTCTTTCTTAATTTTAAAGGTCCATTTACATCCAATGAATTTTATACTATTAGGTAACTCAACAAGATCTTAAATTTGGTTAAATATCATTGAATCTGTCTCATTTTTCATGGCATTATAACACAATTCAATTCTTTATAACTCATAGCTTGTGAAAATATTTTACGATCATTTTCGACTCCAATATTATAATTTAATTCTTGTAAAAACACTTTATATTCATTAGAAATTGTTGATCTTTTTATTCTTATAGATCTTAATGTTGTCTCACTATCTTGATGAGAAACATGTTGTTCTTCTTTTGCTTAACATGTTGTCTAACATTTACTTATTGTTCCTCATCAACAACTTGTAGAACTCAAATAAATGGTTGTTTAACATGCTTTTGAACTGGAGGAACGTGAATGACTTATAATTTATCATTTTATTTAGACGGTTGAACTTTATAATAATCATTTTCAAAACCAATATCTTGAATTAAATCACTCTTACTTATCAAGTAATTATCAAGAAATTTTATATTTATTGATTCCATAATTCTAATGCTATAAGATGGACAATAAAATTTATACCCTTTATAATTTTTGGCATATCTAATGAAATACACACTATAATCCTAGGATCTAGTTTCTTCTCTTGTGGGATATAAATTCTTACTTCAAAAAAATCTTTGAATAACTCAACATGTATCTCTAAAACAACCTTAATTGTAATCGATTTACTATATACCCAACCATCTTAAGTGCTTCAATCCACAAGAATTGACAAAATTTTGCATTACTCCTCATGTTTCTCCCAATATCCATTAAAATTTGATTTCTTCTTTCTACTACACCATTTTGATAGGAAGAACGAGACATAGTGTACATGGTAACAATATCATGTTCTCGAAAAAATTTCACAAATGGACCAAGTGTTTATTCATTCTCTATGTATCTACCATAATATTCTCACTTGATCTCACAATCATAATATTAAACTCTTTCTTTAACTTTATATAAAAAATTGGTTGAAAATAATTATATAAAAGTTAAAAAATAATGAAATGTTTGTTTAATAAAATATGGAGTAAAAAATAATTAATATAAAAAAATAATGAAAATAGAATATTTCTCATGTTAAAATATTGATTAATTTTTTTAGTGTAACTTATATATTTACTTTTCACGTATATCATTTTATAAAATTATATTTATTTAAATAAATTATTATTATTTTTTATTTTTATAATTTTAATATATATATATATATATATATAATTATTTTAATATATAATTTTTTATTTGTTTATAATATAATATATTTTTTAATTTATTTTTAAATGTTTTTAGAAAAAAAATTAGGTTTATAAATATCAATCAAAGTATATATTATTAAAAAATAAAATATTATTTTAAAAATTATTTGTTAATAAAAAGTAATTAATAATTATATAAATAATTTTGTAATCAAACAAATATTTAATTTTAATTTAATTATTTTTTTAAAATAAACATTTTTATTTTGTATACTACTTTTCTCCCCAACAAAAACAATATTTTTTATTTCATTTCATCATTTTTCTTTTTGTTTACTTTTATTTATTTTCTCATACTTTCTTTTCTACCTAAACCCTAAAAGTAAATGATTAAAAATAAAATAGTTAATAAACTCGTAATGACTAATCGATTTATAAGTGTTTTCTAAATTTGCAACAGTGAATGTTTAGAAGTTTCAATATTTAGAGGGTATAATTCTTAATTAGTCACAGTTTTTCAATAACTTCCATTTGATAGTTTAGATATTTTATATTTCCACCATCATTTGTGATGCTTTGTTGAATTTGAATTATTTTTTTTCGAATAACTAACAACAATATCAATGAATACATTATCTTGAGAAATAAAAAATAGAGATAGATATGTTTTTATTTTATTTTTTAACTTATTTTAATTTTATTAATTTAATTTTGAAACTTTTGGAAATATATTATTTTAGTTTTATTATATTTAAATTTAATATTTGATGATATTTTTTATTATAAAAATTATAAAATGACTGACATTAATACTTTTTGTATTTAAATTTAATATTTAATAACAATTGATAAAAAATGAATTCATATTTTTTTATAAAATTTAAGAACTAATTAATCAGATTTTAAAATGTTAAGATAAAAAACAAATTTAAAAAATATCAAAATAAAAGTATATTTAACCTTAAAAATATAATAAAAAGTATAATTAATAATATATATTAACATTTTATACCATTAGTTAATTATTAATTTGTTAATATAAATCAGATTTATAGTATGACTCAGCACAATTTATTGTGAAAATTTTATAATATAATTAAAAATGGTTGATAGTAAATTACAAATTTTATATTAAGTATTTCATTAATGAAAGAAAATATATATTTTTTATTTTTATGTTGTAAATTTTTAAAGAGTATGCCTAAATAGATTTCACGTAGTCATGTTCCTTAATATGTAGTCAATTGTTTAATAATCAAGTTCATATTTAAGAAGAACATTTGTTGAAAGAAAATGTCCCTTAAATGTATAACTATGTAGAGTTAGTATTTGGGAAAATATATTTAAAGAAAAGTTCTTAAATATATATATATATATATATATATATATATATATATATATATATATATATAATTTTATGAAAGAAAATAGAATAAAATTAGTTTAAAAAATTAGCTAAAGTGGATTAAAAAAAAAAATTACATATGATGATCTCTTTTTATTTTTTTATTTTTCTTAAACAAATGATAAAATGAGCTTACCAAAACACCTTCCAATCCAACCAAAATTAACAAATCTATCAAATGGAACAATGCAATTCAATAACATATAACATGCATGTGTAAAACTACTTTACTATAGTAATCCAAGCAGAGATAGTGTTTCAAAGTCTCAAAATTCATGACTTAAAAGCTATCTAACACATCTATGAACCTCATCTTGTGGCGCAGAAGCTTTTGGAACATGACAGGTGTTTCTGTTTTCGGACTTGGTGTCATTGATGTACTGCTGATACACATGATACAATGCACCAAATATAAATAGTTAGCACCAAGGAGATAGCCTTAATACCATTCATTTTGTCATGAAATAATATCACAGCCAACATTGGAATAAGAGGCACTCTCAAAACGCTTATGGCATTACAGAAGAGGGAAGAAATCTCACTAATTAGCCCCAAACAACCAATTGTAAAGAGTTGCCAAAATATGGCTGTGAAAGTGAAATTAAACACATATGAAGCCTTCCCTATCTGATACTCCTTCATTTCATTCTTCAAACCATTCCATTCTCCACTTGCAAAAAGTCCCACTACAGTAGCGCAGGTAGCAACAAAAGATGTGTATATTATCATGTCCATGACCACTTTGAATGTTTTCCCTTTTACAACGTTTTTGAACACGAGCTGCTTCAGGGAAAGCCACAGTCCATACACGAGCTGTATATGAATCCTATCACATACTTTTTCTTGGAGAGTTGTATGAAGTCTGAATCATCTGATGACTCGTTTTGAAATACAAGAAGGGCAGAGGAAATGGTAAGAAGGACTAAAGAGCTGATTATGTAAGGTGTGAACTTGTGTTAATTGAGGAAGAATGAGAAGAAAGCATTAAAAGCAAACTGGGATGAACAAATGACGGAATAGGTAGAGACAGGAAGCTACGATAGCCCAACTGCATATAAATAACAACCTAATGCCAGAAGTAGGCCAAGTGAGACGTAGATAAATGCTAGCAGTGAAGCAGGTGGCTGATTTAGATGAATGCTATTCTTTGTGGTGAGGTTTTTTGGTGCTGAGATGAAGTAATAAGGAAGCAGAATAGGGAAACCACCAAGTTGAACAAGTGTTCCCATCCACTTACTCTTTCCACCCTTGTCATAGTACAATCTTCCAAGGAGTCTTGCAGCTGATCCACACACCAACACAAGTGTAGAATGAACGGCTATTCTGAACTAACGGTAATACATTTTTTTCCTACTCATTGTCGACTCATTCATTGGACCACGAAAACTATTGCTCTCCAAGGAATTTGTTTCTTTCACTGCATTAGCTTCTGCAAAAACATAAATTCTCATTATATCAACTGATATAATATGTCATAATAAATTGGACAAACCTGTTATGTATACTTCTGATTGTTTCAAAAGAACTCGCTTCGTCAGAAACAGAGTTCCTTTTGATATGTGAACTCCTTTTTCTTGTTCTTTTACTATTATTACTAGTATTGTTCTTGCTGGTTGTTTACATGAGAAGTATCAGGGTGCTGGTGTTTGATGCTTAACCAGTTGTCATGTCACAAGAATTGTGTGTTGCTTGATGTAATTGCAAATTTTGCATCTCTATCATGAAGCTAAGAGTGTCTATTATCAGAAAAATGATTTTGTCTTGATGAATAATGATAAAATTATCACTTTTTTTTCCTGTTTCTAAAGATTTGGAAAAGGTTGGTTGAATTTCTTGTACAACTATTTGCAAACAAGAAAAATAAGGATAAAATAACTTGGCTATAAACATAGAAAAAATAAAAATATAAGCCTAACAGATCCTCATAGTTTATAGTATGATTAAAACTAAAAGCCTGACCAAACAGTAGATGATGTTATTCTTTAATTTTGTTTATTTGGGCGAAGTATTATATTGATAGAGCTCAGAAACTATATCTTCACCAAAACAATGACATCAACCATACCATCTCAGCCTTGGTGGTCAAAGGCACGAACTACATTGTGGTTGGGGACATAGATTATCACGTTATTTCTGGTTATTTTATTTTGTCTGCACTTTACTGGCACCATCGTTATGTCTACTTCAGAAATTTATATTCTAGTGAAACCATTGAAATTAGTGATATGAATCATAAGGGGTGATTTAAGATTTTTAGGGTTAGAACTTTATAAGAAATTTAGGAATTTAGTGATAAGGTGGAAGAAAATAATCACTCTTTCCAAGGAAGCCAACTCACAAAGGATGTGAAAGTCTTTTGATACAGTCAAAGGTTCTTGAATCACTCAAAAATTTAGGAGAATCACTCTCACTAAAATAAAAGAGATAAACTCTAATAGTTCTGAATAAAATTCCACTTGTTATTTTTGATAAAAATGGTTCAACCTATATAAAAGCTTTGCCATCAGAATTACAAAGATTTAATAAAGAAAAATAAATGCTAATAATAATTCATTAACTTAAGAATTGAAAACTACTTAATGGAGACAAATAAAGGCTAATAATGATTCATTAACCTAGGAATTGAAAACTACTTAATAATTTATTGTAACTAAAATTGTGACATCCAAAAGTCAATCAGTTATATACCATTTGGTCTGATAACTAAATTTTTAATTGGGCCCTTATTACAACTTGCAATAAAATAAAACTAAAGTTCATTGATTGATTAATCCAAAACACAATTTGGTCAACCAATAATACTTGTTGAAGAGCTTCCTTTGTTTCCCTTGCTCTAGCCCTTATCATAGGTCATGTTCACATAATTCTCTCTCTCTTGAAAAGGATTTGTCTTCAAATTGGATTCGTCATCTACATTAAAAGAGATAAGTTTGACAAATTAAATGTAGAATAAACATTATACTCACTTTTTATGGCTAAATAACTCTCCCTCACTTCAAGTGTTTCACTCTTCTTTTGATCACTCTTTTTCTTCTCAAGTGTTTCACTAACGCTTTTTTTTTTCTCTCTTTTCTTGAAGAAAATTTTCTCTCATTTTCTTTTTATCCTCACACACTTCTTGTGGACTCAAAGGTTTGAGCACAATCTTTTTGTCTTGGTGCATGAAAGAGAACTTGTTGGTGAACCCGTCATGATTGACTCTTTTATCAAATTGTCATTGAAGCACTTGGTGGATTTGATGAAGACATAGATATAGCTTAGGTTGTGGGTGTGTAGATGATTAGGTTTTTAGCTTAAGCACTTAATCTCTTGATAGTCCATTATATTTTGTGATAAGCGCCTTATAATGTTGCATCCCATTGAAAATCATTTTTCTGCATGAAAAACTAACATCTAAGTATTAAAAGAACAAACTAAGTTTTTCAATCTGTTGAAAATGATTTTCAATCTGTTAAAATCACTCAACATAATAAGTGGTCATACATAGTCGTATTTTCAATTGATTGATTCGCGGAATCAACAAGTTAAAATAACTCAATGAATTTTTCAAATATCAAAGTTTCGCATTTTCAATCTGTTGAAATGATTTTTAATCTGTTAAAACAGAAAGACTATTTTTTCAGTCTAAGAGTTTTTCAGAAAATCAATCTGTTGAAATGATTTTTAATCTGTTGAAACAGAAAGACTATTTTTTTTCAGTCTAAGAGTTTTTTTCAGAAAATCAATCTGTTGAAATGATTTTTAATCTGTTGAAACAGAAAGACTATTTTTTTTCAGTCTAAGAGTTTTTCAGAAAATCAATCTGTTGAAATAATTTTTAATCTGTTAAAACAGAGAGACTATTTTTTTTTTAACTAAGTGTTTGCAGGATTTCAATCTGTTGAAATGATTTTCAATCGATTGAAACAGAGAGCTGTCATTTTTCATAAAGCTGTTTCAATCCATTAAAAACTCAAATCAATCGATTGAATGGAACTTTAAATGAAATCAATCGATTGAATCGATGTTTTAATCGATTGAAATGTATTCTGATCAATCATAGTTTCATTCTAATCGATCATAACTCGGTCTGATCGATCATACTTCAGTTCTAATCGATCAGAGTCTCTTCTAAACTGTTATACTTCAAACTAATCAATCTTGTGACTCTCTGAAACAGTTTTTGACAAATGAAACATTCTGATTTTTTGTTTTACTCTATATATACAGAATTGATCTATCTTTTGAAATATATACAACACACTACTTGAGAAAACTTGTGAAATCAATCTGTGAAACTTTCATATACGTGACTTTCTCTGCATTCAAGAATCTTTTCATATCATAAGGTGCTGTGATCAGAATTGTGGTCAATCAAAGAGAGAAAGTGTTGTTAGAATTTGTTCTGGACAATTAGAACTTCAAGTCCAGGTTTTTTCTTTCCATACTCTTTTGTAAAAGTGTGATTGTGCAGGTTGGATTGTGATTTGCACTTGGTACAATGAATCGGATTTGGTTACTCGGGTGGTTTTCAAGATTCTATCTTGTGGGTTTGCAAGATAGTTCTTGGGGTAGATTGGTGAGTATCTACTCGGTTGTAATTTTCACTTGGTATTAGTGGAACTTGACTGGTTTGTCAAGAACTGGATGTAGCTCTGGATTAGAGTGAACCAGTATAAATTTGTGTGTTAAAATTCTTCTTTCATCTCTTTTATTTTCTGTCTATAAACTTGCTGTGTTTAAACCAAATTACCTTCGCAAAGATTGAATAAAGATAACTCATTCTTCCAAAAGAAAGTAAGTTTTGCGAAAAAGTTTTAAAGTTCAATTCACCCCCCCTCTTGAACTCAACCATTAATTCTTTCAATTGGTATCAGAGCTGGTTCTTGTAAGTTACTCAAGAAATCGGTCCAATGGCTGAGGGAAAGATGACTTTTTCAGAAGGAGCCTCCATAAACAGGCCTCCACTTTTTTCTGGTGTGAATTATTCTTTCTGGAAGGTTAGAATGAAAATCTTTATTGAATCTCTTGATAGAGGCATTTGGGAAACAATTGTTAATGGTCCTTACAAACCAACTCATACAGTAGATGGTAAAGTAGTTGAAAAAGATTGGGCTGAATTAACTGATGTAGAAAATAGGAGAGTCCAATATGATTATACTGCAAAAAATATTATTACCTCTGCTTTAAATCTTGATGAGTTTTTCAGGGTGTCTCAAGTGTGCCTCGCCAAAGAGATGTGGGAAATTTTAGAGGTCACACATGAAGGAACATCTCGATGTGAAAAGGGCAAGAAAGCATGAGTTAATCAGGGACTATGAGTTGTTTAAAATGCAGCAAGGAGAAACAATTGCAGATGTGCGTAAAAGGTTCACGCACATAGTCAATCATCTAATTGGGTTAGGAAAGATTTTTGACAAAGAAGAGTTGAACATCAAAATCTTAAAGTGTTTGGACAGAACGTGGCAACCAAAGGTGACAACTATATCGGAATCAAGAGACTTGACCGAAATGACTACCGCTTCACTTTTTGGTAAGTTAAGAGAACATGAGTTGGAAATCAATCGGTTCAAAGAACAAGAGAATGCAGAAAAGAAAAGTAGAAATATTGTTCTCAAGACGATTGAAGAAAACAGTGGATCTGAAGAAGATGAATCAGAGAACCTGACTTTGTTGGTTAAGAAATTTGGGAAATTTCTTAGAAGAAAGAACAGAACTGGCCAAGTAAAAAGGTACAATGATAAAAAGATCGAATCTGTTCAAAATACTATTACTTGTTATTCTTGTGGTAAACAGGGTCACATAAAGAGTGATTGTCCGGAAAAGACCAAGAATCAGAACAAGAAAGAATCAAGATACAAAGGGAAAAAGGCCTATATAGCCTGGCAAGACAATGATTCATCTTCCAGCTCTGAATCCGAAAGTGAAGAAGTGAACCTGTGTTTGATGGTCGGTCGTGAATCCTCTTCATCACATGTAAGTTCAACTCCTACGAGAGAATGAAATGAATTACAAGCACATTACTAAATGCTTTCAATGAAATGCATAGTGAAGCCAGAAATTTATCTCATACAAATAATCGGTTAAAAGGTTTAAATAACTCGGTTAGAAAATAGAGTTAAAGTTCTGGAAAAGAACTATTAGAAAGCAAAACAGATTTAGAACATCTAGATATTATCTATTCATCTGCGGATAATGTTGCTGTTAATAAGAATTGTGAAAAGTGTATTGTTTTACAAAATAAGGTTGATTACTTGACTAAAACCTTGACAAAATTTACTCAAGGTAAAGAGAATTTAGATGCACTTCTTGGGTCTCAAAACTGTGTGTTTGAACATTCGGAATCGGGTACAAACCTAAGAATGGGGTAAAAACTAAAAGATACTTGAACTTCTTTTCATACAGAAAAACAACAAGCATCCCCTTTCTCATCTTGTCATTACTGCATGAAGAAAGGACATACTATAAAATTCTGTCATGCTAGAAAATATTTTGTGCCGCAAGGTAGGAAGAGATGGGTTCCAAAGCATGTTAAACAGAAAATTTGACTCCTAAGGACCCAAAATACGTAAGGGTACTAAATACTTGATGTTTGATCTTTTAGGAACAGCAACAAGAGTCCCTTTGGTACCTAGACAGCGGATGCTCAAGGCACATGACAGGTGACATTTCAAAATTCCAGAAGCTGAAATTGAAGAATGGAGGTCATGTGACTTATGGAGACAACAACAAGGGAAGAATTCTAGGTTCTGGAGATATTGGTGATGGTGAATCAGTTATCATTCACAATGTTCTTCTTGTTGAAGGTCTCAAGCACAATCTGATAAGCATAAGTCAGTTATGTGATCTTGGTCACAAAGTCATTTTCAAACCAGAAAAGTGCCTTATCTGTGAGCCAGAATCTAACACGGTAATGTTGGTAGGTAAGAGGTTAAACAACATATACATGTTAGATATCAAGCAGTCTATATCATCTCAAAGTTGTCTTCTTACTAAAGAAGAAGAATCTTGGTTGTGGCATAGAAGGCTTGCTCATATACATCTTAATCATCTTGACAAACTGATTTCAAAAGAATTAGTTTCTGGGCTGCCTAAGCTTCAAATCTTGAAAGACAAAATCTGTGAAGCTTGTTTGAAAGGCAAGCAAACTAGAAAATCTTTTTCAAACAAAAACATTGTTTCAACTTCCAAACCTTTGGAACTGCTTCACATGGATTTGGTTGGTCCTTCAAGGAATAAAAGCCTAGGTGGTAATCTTTATATCATGGTAATTGTTGATGACTTTTCCAGATTTACCTGGACTCGTTTTTCTTAAAGCCAAATCTCGATTCTTACAAATCTTTCAAAAAGCTTGCCAAGGTTTTACATAATGAAAAAGGGTATTTCATTACATCTATTCAAAGTGACAATGGTGGAGAATTTGTAAATGAAAAATTTGAATCTTTTTGTGAAAAGTTTGGCATAAAACACAATTTTTCTGCTCCAAGAACTCCTCAACAGAACGGTGTTGTGGAAAGAAAGAACAGATCCATTGTGGAACTTGCTAGAACAATGTTGTGTGAAAATTCTTTACCTAAATACTTTTGGGCAGATGCAAGAAACACTGCTTGTCATGTTTTGAATAGAGTCTTGATTAGACCCATGCTTAAGAAAACCCCATATGAACTGTATAAAGGAAGAAAACCCAACATAAACTATTTCGTGGTTTTTGGATGTACATGTTTTGTTTTAAACAATGGGAAAGAAAATATTGGCAAGTTTGATGAAAAATCTGATAAAGGAATTTTTCTTGGTTATTCAACTCACTGGTCATGCATATAGAGTTTACAATTTAAGATTGAAATCAGTTGAAGAATCAAGTACATGTTGTGTTTAATGAGTCTTCTCGAGTGGTGCGAATAGAACAACAAGTACTCGCAGATGAAGAAGAATTAACTGATAATTCTTATCAGCTTGAAACATGCCGAAACACAGATCATTGTACTCGTTGAAGAAGATGATCCATCGATGTCCCCTGCAAAAGCCGAGTCACCAACAATTACTAAAGAACAGAAGAAGATGTTCGGAAGTGCTTCCTAAAGAGTGGATTGTCCCAAGAGATCTCTCTCTAGACAATGTCATCGGGCAAATTAATAAGGGAGTATCTACTAGACATTCTCTTAACCAATTCCGTAATCATATGGCATTCATTTCACAAATAGAGCCTAAGACAGCTTAAAGAAGCATTAAATGATGAATACTGGGTTAGTGCCATGCATGATGAGCTTAATCAATTTGAAAGAAATAAAGTGTGGGAATTAGTTCCTAAAATCAAATATATCAATGTAATTGGTTCTAAGTGGGTATTCAAAAACAAGCTAGATGAACACGGCATTATTACTAGAAATAAAGCTAGGTTGGTAGCCAAAGGGTATAACCAACAAGAGGGTATTGATTTTGATGAAACCTTTGCACCTGTAGCTAGACTTGAAGCCGTCAGATTATTATTAGCTTATGCCCGTATAAGTGGTTTCAGATTACTACGGATGGATGTAAAGAGTGCCTTTCTTAATGGACTCATCAATGAAGAAGTATATGTTTCTCAACCTCCTGGGTTTGAAGATCACAAGCATCCCGACCATGTCTATAAATTGAAAAAGGCCCTTTATGGTTTAAAGCAAGCACCTAGACAATGGTATGAGAGGTTAAGTAACTTCCTAATTGATCAAGGGTACAAGCGAGGTGAGGTTGATAAAACTCTATTCATTAAGAAATCTGAACCGACATTATTCTGGTGCGGTGTATGTGGATGATATCATTTTCGGTTCCACTAATAATGCCATGTGTAATAAGTTTGTAAAAGAAATGCAAAGTGAATTTGAAATGTCTATGATGGGAGAATTGAATTTCTTCCTTGGTCTCCAGTGTTAAACAATTAAGAAATGGCATTTTTCTTAGCCAATCTAAATACCGCAATGAATTGTTAAAGAAATTTGATATGCACAATTGCAAGGAATCCTCTACACCCATGTCTACTAACTGCTGTCTAGACTTAGATGAAAAAGGAAAATCTGTTGATCAAACTAAATATAGAGGTTTGATTGGTTCACTACTATATCTAACTCGCTAGTAGACTCGACATTATGTTTAGTGTATGCCTTTGTGCAAGATTTCAGTGCAAATCCAAAGGAATCACATCTTACCGCTGCCAAAAGGATTCTCAAGTACCTTAAGGGAACAATTAATGTTGGACTATGGTATCCTGAAGGTGCATCCCTTAAACTTGTTGGATTTTCCGATTCTGACTTTGCAGGATGTAGATTGGATGTAAAAAGTACCTCGGTACTTGTCATTTACCTGGGAGCAAGCTCTTATATCGTGGCACGACAAAAAGCAAGCGTGTGTTGCTCATCAACTGCAGTAAGCTGAATACATTGTAGCTGGGAGCTGTTGTGCTCAAAGCATTTACCTCAAGCAACAACTAATAGATTATGGAGTGACTCTAAACAAGGTACCTCTGGTTTGTGACAATACTAGTGCAATAAACTTAACTAAGAATCTTATTCAACACTCTAGAACTAAGCATATTGAAATTCGACATCACTTTATTAGAGAACACGTATCTAGGGGTGACTGTGAGATTTTATTCGTTGAATCTGAAAAACAGTTAGCTGATTTATTCACTAAACCACTTCCTAGAGACAGACTTAATATGCTTAGGACTGAATTAGGAATTCTAGATATATCTAGTATTGCATAACTGATTCTTTACAGTGATTGTATGCTTTTTAACAGGTTGATAACAAGTTCAATCGATTAATAATTGCATGAATAACTGGATATTATTTGTTTCAATCGATTGAAATTGCGAAATAATCTGTTGATTTCCTGATCCTTACTCTCTGGTATTGATATGTTATTAGTTCAATCGATTAGATAAACTTTTAATCGGTTTATTTCATTAACCTTGTAGCTCTGCATACTTTTTACTATAAATCAATCGATTAAATCTTCGATTCAATCGATTGAATTCACTTATGATACTCTGAATGATTTTCTTTCACAAATCAATCGATTTAATTCTCAATTCAATCGGTTTATTTCACTTATAAGTATCTGCAATTACAAAATAAATTGGTTTCACGAAAAATCAACTGATTAATTAGGATTAAGTGTATTAGAACTGCAACCAAACATCTACTGCAGATTAGGTTGAATACATTTACAACAAGATAAACTTCAGCTACTCTCTTTAATATCTAAGATTTCCAATAAAAGCTGATTGATCCTGATTGGATATCTACTGTAAGGGTAATTAAAGTGTACAGTAGCAATTCTCTCTCCTCCTTTATCATCACTGCGCAGAAACAATAAAACAGTAAAGACAAAAATTTTTGAAGCTGAAAGGTTTGTGTATTCTTATTCCTATAGTATTATTTCCTTCTTTGAACTTTCTCTTTTCTCGGTTCTTCTCTCGTTCGCTCATCCCAAAAATCAAGTATGCTCAAGCGCACAAAGTCTCGGTAGGAAGAAGTCCAAGCAGAGGCGAGTCTTCTACTCGCAAGGCAAGAACGGAATGTTGAAGGAAGGATTGAAACTTGGTTCAATGGGGACCAAGAGAAAATGAATTTGTTTATCCATGAATTGAGCAGGAAGCAAGTCAACATTCCGAAGATGTTAAAGTTTTCCTGGTTTGATGCCGAAGGATTCGGAGGCATTCGAAAGCTACTACAACACCAAAAGCTTCAGAAGTTTCTGGAGTTAAATGGTAGGATTTATCCTGATTTGATTAAAGTTTTCTTCACAAATTTATCCTTTGAATGTTCCACTTTGAAAACCCAAGTTAAAGGTGTAGACATTGAAATTACACCCAACATCCGGAAGGAGGTTGCTGGAATAAAGGATGTTGGTGTAAAAGTCACCAAAGGATTCACTTCAGATGTGGAGGAATTTAATAAGGTCCAAGACTTTCTGGTCATGCATGAAGAATACTCGTGATTCGTCAGCTTCTTTCAATACTGGGAAGCTGAAACTGGAAGAAAGAATTCTAGCTTTCATTGTGTCGTGGCAGCTCACACCCAGGGGGAGCAATCATGCGGTGCTAAACGAAGGAGATTTAGTACTGATGTACTGCATTCACCACAGGATACGGGTGAACTGGGTCTTTGTCATCAAGGACCACATGATCAAAGCCAAAAGACTTAGTGATTTCAGGTATCCTTATGCTATTCTAATTTCTAAGTTTTTAACATATTTTGGTGTCAATGTAGAAGGAGAACTTGTTGAAACCGTCCGACCAACAAATGAAATAAATAATTCTGTGCTTCACAAAATGGGATTCATTAAAATTGATGGTGAATGGATCTCGAAAGAAGATGCTGGGAGAAGTGAAGAAAGTGAAGAAGAAGAGCAAGAGGAAGGAATCAACACTGATATTCCTGGAACTTCTGCAGCACGTCCGTCTGATCCAATGGAAGAGGTGTCCCCACTGGAAATGATTCCATACAATCCACCGCCTGACCGTGGCACGCCCCTGTCTCAGTTCGAAAGAACAATGTTACATCAAATGAGCGAACTACATTCAGACCAAAGGAGGCATATGCAGATGACTGCTGCTCTGAGGGCTCGACAACATTATTTGGATGAAAATTTCATTGCAAGGTTCCAGCATATTGATAATCAACTAGAAGACATTTACAACAGGATTGTGGAACTGCAATTCAATCAAGGCCCCGGGGACGAATGAAGACTTTCTATGTTTCTGTTATTCTGTTTTCTTTTCTTAGTTTTTAATGTTCTGTTTTATATTCGGGGTACCCAAGTGGCCCCATTGGACCGTAACTAAAACAATCTATTTGATGCAATCAAATAGGGGAGAAGTATTTTGCTTAAAACTGTCACTACACACACACCACAAAATATATGTCTCTGGTCTCGTTATTTTTTATGCAGGTGAAGTGGTTATTTGTCTCCATCAAATAGGGGGAGATTGAAGCACTTGGTGGATTTGATGAAGACATAGATATAACTTAGGTTGTGGGTGTGTAGATGATTAGGTTTTTAGCTTAAGCACTTAATCTCTTGATAGTCCATTATATTTTGTGATAAGCGCCTTATAATGTTGCATCCCATTGAAAATCATTTTTCTGCATGAAAAACTAACATCTAAGTATTAAAAGAACAAACTAAGTTTTTCAATCTGTTGAAAAGGATTTTCAATCTGTTAAAATCACTCAACATAATAAGTGGTCATACATAGTCGTATTTTCAATTGATTGATTCACGGAATCAACAAGTTAAAATAACTCAATGAATTTTTCAAATATCAAAGTTTCGCATTTTCAATCTGTTGAAATGATTTTTAATCTGTTAAAACAGAAAGACTATTTTTTCAGTCTAAGAGTTTTTCAGAAAATCAATCTGTTGAAATGATTTTTAATCTGTTGAAACAGAAAGACTTTTTTTTTTCAGTCTAAGAGTTTTTTTCAGAAAATCAATCTGTTGAAATGATTTTTAATCTGTTGAAACAGAAAGACTATTTTTTTCTTCAGTCTAAGAGTTTTTCAGAAAATCAATCTATTGAAATAATTTTTAATCTGTTAAAACAGAGAGGCTATTTTTTTTAACTAAGTGTTTGCAGGATTTCAATCTGTTGAAATGATTTTCAATCGATTGAAACAGAGAGCTGTCATTTTTCATAAAGCTGTTTCAATCCATTAAAAACTCAAATCAATCGATTGAATGGAACTTTAAATGAAATCAATCGATTGAATCGATGTTTTAATCGATTGAAATGTATTCTGATCGATCATAGTTTCATTCTAATCGATCATAACTCGGTCTGATCGATCATACTTCAGTTCTAATCGATCAGAGTCTCTTCTAAACTGTTATACTTCAAACTAATCAATCTTGTGACTCTCTGAAACAGTTTTTGATAGATGAAACGTTCTGATTTTTTGTTTTACTCTATATATACAGAATTGATCTATCTTTTGAAATATATACAACACACTACTTGAGAAAACTTGTGAAATCAATCTGTGAAACTTTCATATACGTGACTTTCTCTGCATTTAAGAATCTTTTCATATCATAAGGTGCTCGTGATCGAATTGTGGTCAATCAAAGAGAGAAAGTGTTGTTAGAATTTGTTCTGGACAATTAGAACTTCAAGTCCAGGTTTTTTCTTTCCATACTCTTTTGTAAAAGTGTGATTGTGCAGGTTGGATTGTGATCTCGCACTTGGTACAATGAATCGGATTTGGTTACTCGGGTGGTTTTCAAGATTCTATCTTGTGGGTTTGCAAGATAGTTCTTGGGGTAGATTGGTGAGTATCTACTGGTTGTAATTTTCACTTGGTATTAGTGGAACTTGACTGGTTTGTCAAGAACTGGATGTAGCTCTGGATTAGAGTGAACCAGTATAAATTTGTGTGTTAAAATTCTTCTTTCATCTCTTTTATTTTCTGTCTATAAACTTGTTGTGTTTAAACCAAATTACCTTCGCAAAGATTGAATAAAGATAACTCATTCTTCCAAAAGAAAGTAAGTTTTGCGAAAAAGTTTTAAAGTTCAATTCACCCCCCCTCTTGAACTCAACCATTAATTCTTTCAGTCATGGTCTCCCTAAAAGTAAGTGACTGACCTCCATAGGAACAACATCACAAAGTACCTTATCATTGTATTTTCCAATGGAAATGTTCACTTCAACTTGCTTCCTCACTTGCACCTCTCCATCCTTACTAAGTCATTGAAGTTTATAAGACCTAGGATGTGGTTTAATAGGTAAATTTATCTTTGACACTAATCTAGCACTAGCCACATTGGTGCAACTACCTCCATCTATGATCATCATGCACACCTTGTCATTGATTAAACATCTAGTGTAGAAAATGTTTTTTCTTTGGCTTTCTTCCATAGGCTTCAATTATCCATCAAGTAATCGCCTATTCATTAATAAATCTCCCTTTGGAATCTCCTCCTCCTCTATGTCTTCACTCTCCTCTCCCTCTTCAACCTCAGATTCACTTATATATTCTTCCTCTCTAAGAACCATAAACTTTTTATTAGTGCACTCATAACATAGTGTCCTAAACCTTGACATTTGAAACACTTCACATCTTTACTTATTTTAGAGGGTTGTTCTTCAGACTTTGAAGGAATCTTTGTAGGAATAGGTGTGAAACTACTATAAGTAACAATCCCATCTTTCTTGTCTTTGTCCTTCCAACTTGAAGATTCAAATTTGGTAGAACTCTTCTCAGCCACTTCTTTTCTTTTGAGTTGTTGCTCCACTCGAATTGCTTTATGAAGTAATTCCTCCATATCAACAAACTCCCGCAACTCAATAATATCATTTATATCAATATTCAAACCACCAATAAATCGGGTCATAGTTACCTCTTCATCTTCTTCAATCTTTGCTTGAATCATGAGCAGGTCCATTTCCTTGAAATACTCCTCAACCCCCTTGTTGCCTTAAGTAAGTTTTTGGAGTTTAAATTTCAAGTCCCTTGAATAACTAGTCGGCACATACCGCTTCCTTATGATCATTTTCATCTCAATCCATGTATCAACCATTGGTTCTTCATTTCTACCTCTCTCCTTTTATAGCTTGTTCCACTAAACAAGAGCATAGTAAAAAAATTTCGTAGTTACAAGTCTCACATTTTGGGTCTCCTCATAATTGTTGCATGAGAAAACATGCTCTATTTTCATCTCCCACTCCAAGTATGTCTCCGGATCACTTTTTCCTTTGAACGGAAGAATGCTAAGGTTGACTCCTTCAAGTCTACTTGGTCTCGCTACTCCATCATTCCTTCTCCTATTTCTCCTTTCTTCTTCATCTTCGAGATCTCTATTCTCGGGATCTCTATTCTAGGGATCTCTATTCTCTAACCGGTTCAATCTTTCATGGAGCTCATTGTTATGTCACATAATTAATTCTTCCAAATGTTGTATCAATGCTTTCATTTGAAATGGACTAATTCCTGCTTCTTGATTGTAATTTTCCTCTTCTGCCATCAATTTGATGTTCAAACCCTTAAACCAGGATTCTGATACCAACTGATATGAATCACAAGGGGTGATTTAGAATCTTTAGGGTTAAAACCTTGTAAGAAATTTAGGAATTTAGTGATAAGGTGGAAGGAAATAATCACTCTTTCCAAGGAAGACAACTCACAAAAGATGTGAAAGTTCTTTGATACAGCCAAGGGTTCTTGAATCACTCAAGAATTTAGGAGAATCACTCTCACTAAGATAAAAGAGATAAACTCTAATAGTTCTGAATAAAATTCCACTTGTTATTTTTGATAAAAATGGTTCAACCTATATAGAAGCTTTGCCATCAGAATTACAAAGATTTAATAAAGGAAAATAAATGTTAATAATGATTCATTAACCTAGGAATTGAAAACTACTTAATGGAGACAAATAAAGGCTAATAATGATCCATTAACCTAGGAATTAAAAACTACTTAATGATTTATTGTAATTGAAATTGTGACATCCAAATGTCAATCAGTTATACACTCTTTTGGTCTCTCAAAGACTCATAACTAAATTTTCAATTGGGCCCTTATTACAACTTACAATAAAACCAAACTAAAGTCCATTAATTGATTAATCTAAAACACAATTTGGTCAACCAACAATACTTATCGAAGAACTTTTTTTGTTTCCCTTGCTCTAGTCCTTATCATAGGTCATGTTCACACACAGATTTTTATTATATGCAAAAAATTACAAACCATCGTACCTAAGTTCTGCATATATATACTAAAATGAAAGATTTGTTAACCTGTAATCATGGTTAAACATAAATAGGTCCAATGATTATGATAACAAAATATGATGCAACTGAATGAAAAACACATATAACTCTTAATTTTGTGTCTTCTAACAGAGTTGAACATTTTGTTTTTAAATATGGAAGATGAAAAGTTGACTTACCAATTTTGCTAAGATGCACTTCTTGAGGATCTCCCAAGTGGATGGATGGTCGAACAAGTTTCAGCGTGGTGTTTCACTTCTTGAGTTTCTCCCATGTGAAAGGTGAAGTAAGTTTTCTTGAGGAATGAATTGGAAAAGAAGAGAGTTAAGAGGAAGGTGATTGGAAAATGGAATTTATACTTCTTTGTCTTAATGTCATTTATAGAAAGAGAATTGACTCCACTTAACGTCCTCAACTTTGCCTTAATTATTATTATAATACCTTTACTAAAAAAAAATATTATAAACAAATAATAAAATAACATGGTGAAAAAATATAAAAAAATTAAGATAATATAAAATATTTTCTTATTTAATATATTTAATAATTTATTTTAATATTATAAGAAAAAAATAAATAAAAAGTCAAAATTATAAATATACATTTTAATGATCAATAAATTTAGATGAACAAAATTAAAATATTGAGGTGATTTCCCTTACACCCAAAAAGTTCACCTGATATTATTCTAGATAGTGGTATATATATATATATATATATATATATATATATATATATATATATATATATATATATATATATATATATATATATATATATATATGAACATGACATGTTTTATTTTGTTTTTTTTTATTATTATTATTATCAAATAGACATAAATAATACAAATATGGAATCAATTTCGTAAATAATATATTTAAAACAAAAAATTACCTAAATAGAATATGTGTAAGTTTTATTTATTTAACATATTTATTATTATAAACAAAATTTAATAATGAAAAATAAATTCCTTTATATAATACATATATTTTGTTTTCTTTTCTCATTTATTTTTCTACTTTTCTCTTTTTTTCATTTACTTCTTGTTATTCTTTTTTCTCAATCTTGTACTTGTTTTCTTTTCATTTTTCTTCTTCCTCTTTTGTTTTTTTTTTCGCTCATCTTATTTTTTTTAATTAAAAATATTAACTTAAAATTTTATAAAATGAGTATTTTTATTAATTTTAAAAAGTAAAATATTTAAATTATCTAAATTATAATTTAATATATTATATTTTAAAAAGTAATAAATTTGAGATATTACAAATTGTTATATGTTACAATTATTAAGAAAAAAGTAAATATATATTTTAAAGTAATTTTTTAATAAATATTTTTTTTAAATTACATGACTCATCTTCATAACTCAACCTAATTATAATTAGATTAAATTATTAAATAATAAATAAATTTAACTCATAAATATTTAATATTTTTTAGTTAGATGAGTAATTAATTTATTATGATAAAATAATTTAAAATTATTTATTTATGTTATCATAAATAAAATTATTTACTGTTATAATAAATAAAATGATTTATTGTCATCATAATTTTAAATAATTAATTGTTATTTTTTAAGTTTCAATATTGATTTTAAAAAAATTATATAATTTTTTTTACTTGTAAGGAGAGACATGATATGTATTTTCTTAATAATTTAACATAAAAATTTATAATACCTCAATTTTATAATATAATATTTTTTAAAAATATAATATATTAAATTATAATATTTTTGGATAATTTAAATATTTTTATTTTTTAAAAATAATAAAAAAACTTATTTTATCAAATTTTAATTTAATATTTTTAATTAGAAGAATAAGATAAATAAGAGAAAAACAAAAGAGGAAGAAGGGAAAAAGAAAAAAAGTACAAGGATAGAGAAAAAATAATAACACAAAATAAATGAAGAGAGAAAAAAAAGTAAAACAAATGAGGACATAAAAAAAAATACTTATGTTATATTACAATAATTTATTTTCTATTATTTATTTTTGTGTATAAATAGTAAATATATCTAATTGGATAAATCAACTTATAGAGATTCTATTTAGGTAATTTTTTTATTTTAAACATATGATATCCCATTCATGTTGGTATCTCATAGCTTACTAAATAATGCCTGAATTCATTAAAAAAAAAAAAAAAGAAAAAAGAAAAAGAAAACATGGGTACAAGATCTAAACCCACAAATAGGTAAACTATCTAACCAATTAAACTTATGACAATTCACAACCCTTTGTATTAGAAATGAAACACTTAATCGAACTACTTGATAAGAGTACCAAATCGTGAAAGTAGTAATTTGGAAAGTTTAAGTATCATTTTCTAAGATATTTGTGCTCATTTAAACAATGTGAACGTGTAGTTAAAATAGACTTATAAAAGAAATTTAATTTTAAGTTTAATTTCTATAAGATACATAAATCAAGAAAGCAAGTAAAATAAGCGAAACTTAAATATTTATAATAAAGGATCACCGCATTGGATTTCATTGTCACATGATAAGTAGTTTTCTATTTCAATCACTTCTTCATTTTTCACACTTTATTTATCTCAGTCTAATCCCTTAGACCAAAGTTCTAAACTATCAATAAAATACTTTAATCTCTTAATTTACTTTACAAATAGTTTATATTAAGTTCAAGTGCTCATAGAGACTCAAAGTTAACATATTATGTCCAATACAGAAATCTATATAAGAATAAAACATGAACATTAAATATTAAGAATAAACACACACACAAAAAACATATATTTACGTATATATTGAAATAAAAAAGCTATAAGTAGTTTAGGTTCATTACATCCAACCTAATATGGAAATTATTCATTCATTGACATTCCAACTCATTAAAGGACAATGTTGAAAATTTTCAAGTATGAAGTACTCTAAAATATTTCCTGGTCACCAATAGTCTTTTTAGGATTTTCTACTCTCCTCAATATCTCTATGTTCCTCTTTGTTCAGATCTTCTTGGGTACAGTCTTCCAAAAATTTTTAACTCTTATATAATTTATGATTTTGGTCCTTCAAGCTTAATGAACATTTAATATATTTACTTATATATTTACAATTTTATCCTCTCAACTCCTTTTCAATTTTGTAACTCTCATATAATTTATGATTTTGTCTCACTTAAATTTAATGATTATTTAATATATTTAAATATATATTTACAATTTTATCCTTTTATCTTATTTTTTATATATATTTATTTATTATTTATTAATAATATATTATTTGAACCAAACAAATAATCAATATCGACCCCTGCATTTGGTGCACTTTTTTCTTCTATTTAAAAGTTAGTCATAAAGCACACATTCATTGGGCAAGCCAACCCTTCACTGGACGAAATGAGGCAATACATTCATTACAAAATTCATAGATTTTGTTAAGCAAGTATATATGTTCCTTCCACAAACTGGCACGTGAGCACCTCTTTCATCATGAGCTTCCCGTTGAACGAAATATTTGGTAGTTGAGCGAAATCTTTAGTTTTCAAATCTCTTCCTTTCACTTTCAACTTCCAACTGCTAAAATTTCACAAAATTCGAGTAATAATCTAACATATTACTTTCAAAGGCTCTTAACAAAAATTAAATTTATTTTTAACAAAATTGAAAGAAAATGCGTGACATGAATGTAAGAAAAAAGATTTAACAAGTGCAAGAAGAAATATCTAACCCAAAAAAATAAAAATACTCACTAGTGAAAAAAAGTTTTTTACGTCACTCAATTTTTGTAAATATTGAAAGCAACTTTTACGTCAGAATTCACACTAACTAACGTAAAAGCTAATTTTTAGATCGAGTGATACTTTATCGACGTAACAAACTATTTTTCGTGAACCCCTATGAGATCTGACGTAAACTGCAATGACAACGCCAACCCCGATTCGCATCCTCTTCTCTTAATATTCTTACTCTTTTTCTAAAGAAACAAGCAATGAGAGCAAAGGGAATTTAACTTTCTACAAAGGCGATGGTCGTTTCTTCTTATTCTGTGGGTCTTCTTGCTCCTTCTAGTACTGCTCATTCAACAACAAGTCATGACTACCATCACACCAGATCTCTTACCTCAGGTTTCAACACACTCTATTTCACTATCAAAAGTATGACTTTTGGTCTTCTAGTGTTAAGAGAAATCCTTATTTTCTCCCGCTCGATGTTGGAGTTGTGAAACTTCTCGTATCGCTCCACCTCCCTCTCTCCTTCGAGTACTTCTTCACCTTTTCCTCCCCATACACTAGAAGTGGCCCATGAGGTTATGGTTATTGGAACAGTTGCCTTGGGGATGGGGTTCCTGCTTCTTTTCTGGCATGACCAGTTTAATAATTTCTTTCTACACGATAGAAGAACCAATATCAATGCGCAGTTCTCAGTCTAAGCAAGACTCTTCTATGGATTAATGAGAAGGTGCAGGATAAAAGACAATTCGTCTATCTAAGTTGTTAAAGAGAAAATACTATTTGTGTGCAAGCAAAGTTTCAACTCACAATCCATTTCTACAGAACAGAGAATGGTTATGCAGGCGGGTGTTCATCTGTAGTTGCTGGTCTAGGTCGTGGGAATGGAAAGAAAGATGAATAGTTTGGTTAGCTTTGGCGGGAGAAGGAGACACTGATGGGGTTAAACTATTACAACAAAAACAAGTACATCAACCAAGCATATTACAATACATTTTACTTTTTCGATTAGTTAAAACTAAATATATCATTATAATTTTCATAAACTCAATTTAATCCCTAAAATTTTAAACAAAATAATGACTAAATAATTTAGTCACTATTATAGATTAAAATACATTATGATATCTACATCACAAAAATAAATTTTAAATTTTAAAATTATTTCAAAATTAAACGCTAAAAATTATAATCTCAATCAACCTTTAACAATAACAATTTTTCATTCATGCATTATTATTATTAAGATCCTAAAATTATTATTATTAAGATCCTAAAAATAATCATAAGTTTGATTTCAATGAAAAAAAAGAAATATAAAACACTAATCACAATCGCCCGAAAGATATCCAATTATTACAATCCAATAAAAAAAAACTACCACAATCACAAATAAATCAAAATATAAGTGTTGTGCTCACCATAACCAAAAAATGCTATCAGAGATCACCATACTATCAAATTCGATAAAAAAATTCTAATCTAAAATAAAAAAGGTTTACTCTTTCGGACATATACAAATTTACCTTAATTTAAAAAATTATCACTAGTACAACATATACACGTCACCTTAATTTGACATATACAAGTTCACCTTAATTTAAAAAATATTAATGTAATTTTTTAAAATTGGATAATCTATACAAATAAAATATTATTTAATAAAGATTTATTTTTAATAATTTTAATAAACCGCTGCAATATTTATTTTAATTAGAATGCATCTTGATTTTTACATTTTTCATAGTTAATGAGTGTGCATCTAGGTGAGAGAGAATGGTTTAGGAAGAAGAGAGTTGAGAGTTACATGTGTAAGGGACTATTTTCTCATTTCACGTCTTCTCTGTGTCTCCTCTGTCTCGACCTCTGCATCTCCTCCGCGTCTTCTCCGCATCCACCTCTGCATTCCTTTCGCGTCCCCCTCCATTATTCGTTGCACGCACGATCGACGAGCTCTCTGAAAGTTTGTTTCCAACCCCTAATATCATCATCAAATTCCTATTTTACATTTCCATATTTTAATCATTGTCCCTTCATTTGGATTCAATTTTGAGGTATCATTAGGGTTTAGGTTTCAATTTTGATTCTCTCTGGTTTCCTTCTAAATAATGTGATTGATCCTACTAGGTAACATCCAGAACATAGCATTCATGCTTACATAAAGCAACATATTTCTGTCATTTTAATCAACAATTTCAAGAATTGTACAAGTTGGTATGGAATTGGTCTATGGTTTAATTTTACCAACTAATAAGCGACATATAGATATATAAGTTGGTGCTTTCCATTTTGATGTTGAATTGTTCTTGACTTGATCCATGCCTAAGTGTGATGAAATATAGAATAAATTTGCAAATTGATATCTGGTTGCATAACTTACATACCCTGTTATTTGCATTCCACGTATTATATTTGTTGCAACTCACCATCACGAATGTTGTATTCTACAAAGATGCATTGGCCATTCAAGTGGGGAGTATCGTGAAAAACTGATTGGAGAAATATGTGCTAATGCATGCTAGCTCAAGATCAATACGAGTAACTATTGGACTCATAATAGTTTATAAAGAACAAAATTTATTTGACTGGTTTTCTTCATCCAGTTAGAATATCTAATTTCCATCTCAGAATTAAGAACGTTACCTGTATTCAAGTGCCATTGGCAATTTGTATAAATGTTTTTAGCCCATTTTACTGGAGGCCAAGACTAGTGGATATTGGAAAATGTGGTGATTACGCAACATCTTTTGTTCTGCACTTTCTTCTTTTACATAGATCATTCCTTGCGATAAGTGTGAAGAAGTGAATAGTACACTAGGAAACAAGATTATAAATACGTGTAAGATCAATTTTACAGTTTTTTTGGTAAAAGTTAAACTGAAACTTTTTCCTTATTGATTCTAAGCTGATTTCTCTGTACACCTTTCTGCTTGTATATCTCTGTAAAAACTTTACTAATAAATGTGTAAAGATAAAGTTTGCACTTGTTTTTAAACTATTAAGTTGTTTAACTAAGTTTTTTTAACTATGCATGATGGAGACAAAGTATATTTGAACATCTACTTGTCCTTTCACAAAAGTGTTATGAAAGGTACTATAACAAAAAAGGAGAGAAGGTGCACATATAGAAAGGGAATTTCTAGGGAGAGGGTACCTTTTTGACATATAAATGTTTCCCCTTTACCTGTGTTATATAAGCACAAGAGTGGCAACCGCCTTGCAGTAAGGAATTACATAAAAAGGAAATAAAGAAAATAGCAATTACAATCCAATCATTTGATGCTAACGGTTTTCCCCTTTTTACGTGTAGTGGGGAGTGAGACCACATAATCTATGAGGTGCTGAGGTTGGTGAGTCATCCTTCTAGATCTTTCCTCATGTGAGGCAGAGGAGCCTGTCATAGGACTTGGGTTTTCTATTGGGCTGCTATCATCTGGGTTATCCTGAGAAGAAGTAATAATAGTGGGCTTAATGATCCTAACATCTCCCCCTGGTTCGAAAAGCACCTTGTCCTCAAGGTGAAATTGTTGCTGTAAGAGTGGCCATGGCTCCTAGCTTGCTTCCTCCAAGGGCAGTCCCTTCCATTAAATAAGGACCAAAATTTGTGGGGGTGAGGTTGAATTGTCCCACTTCCAATCCACGATTGCGACTGGCTCAAGAATTGGCTGGTTTTTCTCAATTTCAGAAGGAAGAGATAGCGGTGAAGAAGGTAAAATACCCTTGTGAGGACGCAGAAGACTCACATGGAAAATATTATGGATTTTGCATCTACTGGGAGATCCAATTCGTATGCAACGTCTCCAATTCTACGTGTGACATAGAAAGGACCAAAAAAGCGTTTGATGAGTTTGGCCACTACTGTTCCGGTGACTGATGTCTAGCCACTTCTTCATTGCAACCTGAGCTTTTTGCAGATTAGCCTTTAGTTTGCAGAGTATTTCGTCGCGTGAAGATAGTTTGTACTAAACTGCCACATTAGAAGTATCATCCTTGAGCAGATGAGGAATAAGAGGAGGTTTGCATCCAAATATCACCTCAAAAGGAGTGAATCTGGTAGAAGAGTTTACGGAAATATTAATACTCCATTCACCCCAAGGTAAGAATTTGCCCCAAAGAGAAGGTTTATGATGGACAAAGAAGCGGAGGTACTGCTAGAGTATCCTGTTAGTAACCTCGGTTTGCCCGTCGGTTTGAGGGTGGTAAGCCATGGACATACGGAGCTTGGTGCCACTAAGACGAAAAAGTTCTCTCCAAAACTGGCTAAGAAAAATTGGATCACGGTCTAAAATAAGACTGTGGGGCAAGTCACAGTGTTTGCAAACAATCTCCACAAACAACTGAGCAACAAAAACAATATTGAATGATTTGGGGAGCATACCAAAATGGGCACCTTTGAAAAGCCTATCAACCACAACTAGGATTGTAGTGAAACTCTTATAAGGGGGAAGTCCTATAATGAAATCCAATGACAAATCTGTCCAAGAATGTGAAGGAGGAAGAATGGGTTGGAGTAAGCCCGGTGGGCGTTGAGTAGGAGCCTTAGTCTGTTGGCATGTGGGGCACTATTCCACAAAGTGTTTGACATCTTAGCGTATAGTAGACCAATAAAAATTGGCAGAGAGTTTACTAAGTGTTCTAAACACTCTTGTATGACCGGCCATTGGAGTGAAGTGAAACTCATGGAGCAGGGGGATAATTGTGTAGGAAGATGACAACCAAACCTTCCCCTTATAGAGAATAAGATCCTCGTTGAGAGAATAATGAGGCAGAGTATGAGGAGATGCAAGGATTGTATCCTTTAATTCTGAGAATTCCTTATTAGAAGCAAGAGTCACTTTGAGGTCAGATAAAAAATCTAAGTTAGGAACGGAAAGCACACAAAGACTTTGCTCTGGGGATTCCTCAATGCCAGAAAGAGCATCAACTGCGTTATTAGTTTTTCCAATTCGATATTGAATGTCAAAATCAAACCCCAACAGCTTGAACACATAGCCTTACTATTCTGGAGTAAGTACGGATTGATTGAGGAGCTCTTTGATAGAGCGTTGATTCGTTTGAATGACGAAATGCCTCCCTAAAAGATATTGACACCACTTGTGCACTGCGGACGTAATAGCACATAAATCATGAATATAAGCAGAGACATTGCTGAGTTTAAGGCAGAATGGCTTACTAAAATAAGCTATGGGGTGACCCTCTTGAGAGAGCACTGCGCCCATGCCAATTCCGGATGCATTAGTCTGTACCACGAAGAAGGAGTCAAACTTGGGAATGGTGAGGACGGGGGCCCTGAGAAGAATTTGTTTGAGGTGCTGAAATGCTTCTTGTGCTTGGTCATGCCAATGGAAATTATCCTTCTTAAGGAGATCCGTGAGGGGTTGAGCAATAGACGCGTATCCAGCCACAAAGTGTCTGTAAAAACCTGTAAGACCCAAAAATCCTCGAAGTGACTTAAGAGAAGAGGGGATCGACCAGCTCCGAATTGAGTCGAGTTTCTCTGGATCAGGTGTGACTCCCTTGGAAGAAATTAAGTGCCCCAAATATTGAATTGATTTGCGACCAATAAGGCACTTACTGCCCTTTAGACGGAAATCGTTGGAGAGCAATAGATGAAAAGTGGTTTCAAGGTGCAACATGTGGTCATTCAGAGTGGAACTATAGACCAAAATGTTATCGAAGAAGACAATCACGAATCGACAAAGATGAGGACGAAAAAGGTCATTCATGGTGGCTTGGAAGGTGGAGGGTGTGTTGCAAAGGCCAAATGTGACGACACTCGAATAGAAGGGAAATAATTTAGGGTTAGGTTTTAAGAGTTGATTTGATTGGAAATAAAAAACAAAAAAAAATAAAGGATACTGTAGGCGCCACAAATAAGAATATTTGATAAGCCAAGAAGGATCGCCACAAGAATCGAATAATTCTTGATAAGATTAAGTGATGCAAGGAAGAACCCTAGCAGAGCAACAACTCACAAAGTGATTCTGAATATTACGTACGTTCATTCTGAATTTCCAAATGTTTAATACAACTTAAGTTTATGAGTTTGTCTCATTGCAGGAAATAAAGATAAATTAAAATCCTAATATCCCAAGCAAAGTTAAGTTGCTCAGATGGTTCAGTGAAGGCATTATAAGCTTTGGATCTTGGGTTCAAATCCCCACTATAGCAAATAAAATAATAATAATAATAATAAAAACTAAATCTTTTAGTTGGGCCTCCTAGCTCTCCAAACATTCTATGCATGTGATAGGTCTAGACTCCTCCATATTTGGATCTTTTAATAGTTGAGCCTTTAGCAAATTGGTCACTTTGTATTGCAATGCCTCTTGTGTTTTTCTGAGCTTGTCGCTTGTCATAGGTCCACCTAAGTCTTGGATTGGATCTTGGTCTTGATCCTTCTCGTTATGAGTTTGGGCCTTTATGTCCACATCATTCCCTCCTTCTTGGGCAGCATTTGTCCTCAAATCTATGAATTCATCTTCTGCATCAAAAGGAGTCAAGTCAACAACATTAAAAGAGGAACTTACATTATACTCTCCTAGTAGATCAATCTTATAAGCATTATCATTGATATTCTCTAAGACTTGGAATGACCCATCTCCTCTAGGTTGAAGTTTATACTTTCTTTGTTCAGGAAACCTTTCCTTTCTCATGTGTACCCAAACCCAATCACCAGGTTGGAACACCACATTTTTCCTACCCTTGTTAGCTTGCCTCGTGTAGCTCTCATTCTTCTTTTCAATTTGAGCTTTTACTTGCTCATGTAGCTTCTTCATATATTCTGCTTTAGCCTGTGCTTCCTTATGCTTAAACATAGAAATGTTAGGCAAAGGAAACAAATCAAGAGGAGTCAAAGGATTAAATCCATACACAATCTCAAATGGTGAACAATTAGTGGTGCTATGGATAACTCTATTATAAGCAAACTCAACATGAGGTAAACATGCTTCCCAAGTCTTAAGATTTTTCTTTAAAATAGTCCTAAGCAATGTGCCTAAAGTCCTGTTGACTACCTCAGTTTGACCATCAGTTTATGGGTGACAAGTAGTAGAAAATAATAATTTAGTACCAATCTTACCCCACAAGGTCCTCCAAAAGTGACTAAGGAATCTTGAATCCCTATCACTCACAATGCTCCTCGGCAGCCCATGTAGCCTTACTACTTCCTTGAAAAACAAATCAGCCACATGACAAGCATCATCTACCTTCTTGCAAGGTATGAAATGTGTCATCTTAGAAAACCTATCAACAACAACAAACACATAATCCTTTCCATTCTTTGTTTTAGGCAGCCCTAAAATAAAGTCCATAGAAATGTCAGTCCAAGGATATTCAGGAACAGGTAAAGGAGTATACAACCCATGAGGCTTAACCTTAGCTTTAGCCTTTTTACACACAATGCAGTGATCACAAAACTTATTCACATCACGTTTCATATGAGGCCAAAAGAAATGCTCTTGCAAAATTTCTAAAGTCTTTTGAACACCAAAATGACCCATCAAAACCCCTTCATGTGATTCACTCACATTCTTAGGGGTAGGCCACTCTTGGATGGCTCTAATCTTTTCCTCATCAACTTGTACCCTTTAGAACCCACAAAAAATCCCAAGAACACAACATGATTAGTACAAAAGGTACATTTTTCAAGATTAGCAAACCATTTTTCCTTTCTAAGCACATTCATGACAGCACGCAAATATTCAACATGCAAATCAAAATTAGTGCTATATATCGGAATATCATCAAAATACACCACTACATATTTGCCTAAAAACTCTTTCAAGACATGGTTCATCAATCTCATAAAAGTGCTTGAAGCATTAGTTAACCCAAAGGGCATAACTAGCCACTCATACAACCCATATTTAGTTTTAAAAGTTGTTTTCCACTCATCTCCTTCTCTAATTCTAATTTGATGATATCCACTTTTCAAGTCAATTTTAGAGAAGATACAAGCACCATACAATTCATCCAACAAGTCATCTAACCTAGGAATGAGATGTCTATACTTTACCGTGATGTTATTGATAGTTATACAATCTGTGCACATCCTCCAAGTTCCATCTTTCTTAGGGACTAAAATGACTGGGACTGCACATGGACTCAAGCTTTCTTTAACCCACCCCTTTTCCATTAAGTCTTCAACTTGCTTTTGAATCTCCTTGGTTTCTTGGGGATTGCTTCGATAGGTTGGTCTATTAGGCAATGAAGCTCCTGGAATAAGGTCAATTTGATGCTCAATACCCCTAAGAGGGGGTAGACCTATAGGCACTTCTTTGGGAAAAACATCTTCAAAATCCTGCAACAAAGAAGAAACCTCTTTTGGAAGAGAGTTAGTAAAACATGGACTATTTGATTTACTTTCTTTACTCAAAAGTAAAAGTATTGGCTTTCTCAATTGCATAGCTCTTTTGACTTCTTTTTCTTTTATAAACAAATTTGATTTTTTCTCTCTTTCTCTTTTTCTTCCTCTTTTTCCTTTTTCTTTTCACTCTCTTTTTCTTTTCTTTCTTCTTTTCTTTTCTTTCTCATTTTCAGTTGATCCTCACTAACTTCTCTTGGAACCAAAGGTGCAAGAGTAGTTTTGCGGTCTTTATGCATAAAAGAGAACTTATTAGTGAAACCATCATGCATAAATCTCCTATCATACTGTCATGGTCTCCCAAGAAGTAAATGACAAGCCTCCATAGGCACCACATCACACAAAACAAAATCTTCATATTTTCCTATTGAAAAACCCACTTCAACTTGCCTATTCACAGTCATCTCACCGTCTTCACTAAGCCATTGAAGTTTGTAAGGTCGCGGGTGTGGCTTGTTGCAGGTTGCACAATTGTCCCGTGGCAGAGGCCGGGTGGGCCAAGTCACAATCCAAGAGTGGGATACCTTGTAGGACAATTGCTGAGGGGGAGATTGTTGCAGGTAGCATCAATTGTCCTGTGACGAAGGTCAGGTGGGCCGAGTCACAATTGAATCGTGGCGCTTGGGCTGTTAAAGTAAAAAGAGTTGCGCTCTGACTAATGGCTATAGCTCTTGGCCTAGTGGTAAGCGCTCGATCCTAACAAATGGTATCAGAGCCAAGGTCACGAGTTCGATTCCTAGTGGGCAATTGTTGAGGGGGAGATTGTTGCAGGTTGCACAATTGTCCCGTGGCAGAGGCCGGGTGGGTCAAGTCACAATCCAAGAGTGGGATACCTTGTAGGACAATTGCTGAGGGGGAGATTGTTGCAGGTAGCATCAATTGTCCTGTGACGAAGGTCAGGTGGGCCGAGTCACAATTGAATCGTGGCGCTTGGGCTGTTAAAGTAAAAAGAGTTGCGCTCTGACTAATGGCTATAGCTCTTGGCCTAGTGGTAAGCGCTCGATCCTAACTTAGTCTCCAAATTCATTTTTGAAACCAACCGTGCACTAGCCAGATTAGTGCAACTCCTACCATCAATGATCAAAGAGCACAACTTCCCTTGAATGAGGCACCTTGCATGAAAAATATTTTCTCTTTGACAATCATCTAATTCAACTGATTGACTACCCAACATCCTTCTAATCATGAACAGATCTCCTTCTAACTCTCTTTCATCTTCATGCTCATTTTCATCACTAGATGAAGAATCTGAAGAAGAATCACTAATTATTTCTCCATCCTCCTTAAGTAACATAGTCTTCTTAGTGGGACATTGAGAAGCTATGGGACCTCTTCCCAAACATTTGAAGCACTTAATCTCACTACTCCTTGTTTTCTTAAGTGCCTCATCATACTTATTTTGATTTCTATGAGCTATAACATTGAATTGTTTGTTGATGATCCACCCTCCTTCTTATTTTTGTCCTTCCAACTAGGAGAGTGAAAATTAGATGAATTCCTCCTCATGACACCCTTTCTCTTCAATTGTTGTTCCACCTTAGAAGCTTGATGTATTAAATCCTCTAACTCAACATAATTTTGCAGCTCCACAACATCTCTTATATCACTATTTAGCCCATTTAGGAATCGGGCCATAGTAGCCTCCCGCGCCTCCATAACATTAGCCCTAATCATGGAAACCTCCATCTCTTTGTAATATTCATCAACACCTCTACTACCTTGTATGAGTCTTTGGAGCTTGTTGTGAAGATCTCTTTGATAATGAGAAGGAACAAATCTTCTTCTCATCAACCTCTTCATTTCTTCCCAACTTTCCACCAAGGATTCTTCATATCTCACCCTTTCCCTTTGTAATTGGTTCCACCAAATGAGAGCATAATCAGTGAATTCCATGACTGCCACCCTTATCATTTTATCTTCTGTGTAATTATGACATGCAAACAGTTGCTCAATTTTTATTTCTCACTCCAAATATGCTTATGGATCACTCTTTCCTTGAAAAGAGGGTATGTTCAACTTTACTCCTTCAATTTTGTTATCTATAACATCACCTTCATTATTTCTCCTTCTCCTCCTTCTACCTCCACCATCATCATCATTTCCTTGATTTTCTAGTTGTTCAATTCTCCCATACAACTCCTCGGTATGTTCTGTCAACATTCTTTGCATTTGGGCTGTAATGGCATCAATCAAAATCTATTGTCATCCCCTAGAGGAGGGATACCACCACCACCTGTACCTGCCATCTTTCAAGTAAAAAAAGAAAGGACCAAACAAATGAAGTAATAGGACCTCACCACTCTTCTCACGTGTTTGCACTCAAAGATGTACCACTCGTGTTTACTCTCAATTTGGCTTTTGTATAATATGCACTCTTACCTTTTTCCACTCGTTCTCTGACTTATGGTTCTTACAAGAATCAAACAATCTATAGTTCAAGAATCACTTTCAACTATAGCAATCACAAGGAATAAAACAGAATTGTAGTACCAACAAAGGACAAGTAGCAAAGAACAATTTTACTACTAACAACAAGCAAGACAAATCTAAACTGTATGGAAAAACAAAGATTAGACAAAGATGCTTGACACTTAGGAATTTTATCAAACAGCTAATGTGCACTGAAATTTAAAGGAAGAACAACTGCCACACATATATATATATATATATATATATATATATATATTTTTTTCTGATTCTTTTCTTCTTTTGATTCCTTTTTTTATTCTTTTCTTTTTTTGATTCTTTTCCTTTTTTTATTCTTTTCTCGCTGATTCTTTCTCGAGAAAACTAATTTTAAACACAACTTTGATATATATATATATATATATATCCAAATGAAATTCAATATCAAAATTGCATAAACGACATGTTTTTTTTTAATAGTACACGTGAACAGTAACAAATGAACAGTATCGTGAACAGTAACAAATGAACAGTACCGTGAACAGTAACAAATGAACAGTACCGTGAACAATGTCGATGAACAGTACCGGTGAACAGTACCGCTTTTGAACCTTGCTCTGAGTACCAAATGACGACACTCGAATAGAATGGAAACAATTTAGGGTTAGGTTTTAAGAGTTAATTTGATTGAAAATAAAAAACAGAAAAAAATAAAGGATACCGTAGGCGCCACAAATAAGAATATTTGATAAGCCAAAAAGGATCACCACAAGAATCAAATAATTCTTGATAAGATTAAGTGATGCAAGGAAGAACCCTAGCAAAGCAACAACTCACAAAATGATTCTGAATATTACGTATGTTCATTCTGAATTTCCAAATGTTTATTACAACTTAAGTTTATGAGTTTGTCTCATTGCAGCAAATAAAGATAAATTAAAATCCTAATATCCCAAGCAAAGTTAAGTTGCTTAGATGGTTCATTGAAGGCATTATAAGTTTTGGGTCTTGGGTTCAAATTCCTACTATAGCAAATAAAATAATAATAATAATAATAATAAAAACTAAATCTTTTAGTTGGGCCTCCTAGCTCTCCAAACATTCTATGCATGTGATAGGTCTAGACTTCTCCATGTTTGGATCTTTTAATAGTTGAGCCTTTAGCAAATTGGTCACTTTGTATTTCAATGCCTCTTGTGTTTTTCTGAGCCTGCCTCTTATCATAGGTCCACCTAAGTCTTGGATTGGATCTTGTTCTTGATCCTTCTCGTTATGGGCTTGGGCCTTTATGTCCACATCAAAATGGCATCGCTCTGAACTCGAAGTGGCCATTGTGTGTGCGGAATGTAGTCTTTTCGGAATCGCAAGGAAGCATCAATATTTGATGAAAGCCTGAAAAGAGGTATAGCTTGGAGAACCAGGATGCATGACCCAACTCATTAAGTAATTCGTCCACGGTGGGAATGAGGAACTTGTCCTTGACGGTTGTTGCATTAAGTGTTCGATAATCCACACAAAACCTCCATGTTCCATCTTTCTTCTTAATAAGGAGGACCAGAGAGGAGAAGGGACTGTGACTTGGTTGAATGAACCTCGAATCAAGCATCTTCTGAACCTGGGTTTCGATTTCTGTCTTCTGGAAATGGGGGTATCTGTAAGGGCGAACAAATATAGGTGGAGTGTTTGGGAGAAGAGTAATGGAGTGGTTTGTGTGCCGTGAAGGTGGGAGGGTGGCAGGGGCTGAGAATAACACTAAATATTTGGAGATCAGTGATTGTAACTGTGGTTCCTCTGATAACAAAAATGTGTTCTGAAGGGAAGAAGTAACGACCTCGGTGATGGTTGCAGGTGGAACAAGGTTGTGATATAAAGTGGGTTGGAAGAGGGCTTCCACCCTATTGGTATGTTGAAGACGGCGAAGTTGATGTGCAGATATTGGAGAGGGATTTGGGCCCGGTTCGCCCTTGAGCTCCACTAGTGTGTCCCTCCAATTGAACAACATAAAGGGCCCGTTGTAATCCATCACAAATGGGCTGATCATAGATAGCCAATGTACACCTAAAACCACATCTGTGCCAGAAAGTTCTAAGGGGTACAAATCAATAGGAAAATCGTGTTGGCCCAAAGTTAAAGTTGCTTGGGGGCAAAAAGAGGCACAGGGCAAGAAATCTCCATTTGCTACCATCACACGAAGTGGGCTTGGAGTGGGTTGTGTTGGTAGATATAGAAAATGGGCCACTTGATGTTGAATGAAGTTATGGGTTGCCCCACTATCAACCAGTATTTGCACCGCATACCCACGTAGTGAGCCTATGACTCTGAAGGTACGTGGGGTCCATTTCCCCGAAAAAGCGTGGAGACTGATGAGGCCTATCTCTAGTGGAGGATCGTTGGTGGAAGGGAGGTCCGAAGCGGTGTCGGACTCAGTGGGATCGTCGGTGTCCACTGTGAGAAGAAGGAACTGAGGTTTACATCTATGGCCTCGAGAATATCTCTCATCACAATTAAAGCAAATGTTCTTTTCTCGTCTAGCTTGCATCTCGGCTTCAGTCAAACGCTTAATGGGGAGTTTTATGGGTGGAGTGGGCAATAGCGTTGGAGGAGGTTTTGTTAGGGTAGGAGGAGCGGTGGAGAATGGGATGGGGGAAAAGGAAGAGTCACGTCCAAAATAGTAGAATGGTGGAGGAGAGGGACGAGTTTTATCATTATGAAGCTTGGCTAGAGTGATTGCTTTTGGAAGGTCAGGGGGCTGAAGGGTGGTGACCTTGTGGCGGAGGTGAGGTTTAAGCCATGAGATGAAGCAACTGAGGTAGAATGAGGGTAGAAAATCAGAGATTTTGTTGGCTAAGGTCTCAAACTTTGAGAGATAATCTTGAAGACTTTGGGTTTGTTGGAGCTTGCAAATTCGCAAATGGGTCATTGAACTTGGAAGGAGCAACCCGAAGTTCGAGAGTACGAAGGAAGAGATCCATTGAAACCATGCAAGGGCGTGACCCTCTAAGTAGAAAGAAGAGATATGGATCTTTTGGTCCTCTGGTGTCTTGTGAAAATCAAAGAACTGGTTAATCTTTAATATCCACCCCAAGGCGTCAGAGCCATTAAAGGTGGGAAGGTCAAACTTGATAGGTCTGGTGTGGGTGGATGAGTGATGTGCGTGAGGTTGGGATTCTAAAATCGTAATGCGGTTGGCGATGTCATGTAAGGTGTTAGAAAGGTTGACATGGGAAAGGAGGATCTGGTCGAGTCTGTTGGTGATCTTGGTGAGCTCATCAGGGGGATATTCAGCCATGGGAGTAAGGGACAATGAAAGCACCAATGAAAGATACTATAACAGAAAAGGAGAGAAGGTGCACAGATAGAAAGGGAATTTTCAAGGAGAGAGTACCTTTTTTATATATAAATGTTTCCCCTTTACCTGTGCTATATAAGCATAAGAGTGGCAACTGCCTTACAGTAAAGAATTACATAAAAAGGAAATAAAGAAAATAACAATTACAATCCAATCATTTGATGCTAATGGTTTTCCCCTTTTTACGTGTAGTGGGGAGTGAGACCACATAATCTCTAAGGTGCTGAGGCTGGTGAGTCATCTTTCTAGATCTTTCCTCATGTGGGGCAGAGGAGTCAGTCATAGGACTTGGGTTTTCTATTGGGCTGCTATCATCTGGGTTGTCCTGAGAATGAGTAATAACAGTGCGCTTAGTGATCCTAACATGTTCAGTGGTTGAGAGTTAGGCCAATTCAATAACATTAATTTGTTTAATGATCCATGCACACAGGGGTGTTAAAAGAATAGAAATTCAATTCAATTTCCTGAATGAAATTATTATGTGATATTTATTTTTAGTTCTTGTCAATTATAATAATGCAATTTTTTTGGATGATAGAAAGATGAATTCTCTTGTTATATATTTTTTTTATAAGGATAGAGTTTCAGTCATATATTCACCAAAAGGTAATGTTTTTCTTTGAAAACCATATATTTGTTTCTATTATTCAGTTTTTATAAATGTGGTTCATTAGTATAAAATATGAATTTATTATATATAAAACAGAAAAGATATTAATGTCTCTTCTATATCTTAGTTTATGTACATCAAAGATATATAAAATATTTTTGTAACTTTTTTTTTTACTTCATTAGACAAATATAAAAATAGATAAATCATGGAGTGATATATCACGTAATACAATTGATTATTTGAATGGATTGAATAGATTTTAAGATTTTGCATTTGAGAATCAATTTGTCAATGGTGGAACAATTTATTCATGTCCTAAATGTCACTATGACAAATGGGAAAGTAGAGAAGTTTTGTTTAACCACTTTATTTGCAAGCAATTTCCAATTAATTATAAAGTATAGATCTGACATGGGGAAACATATGAAACAATAGCATCAAGAGACAATGAAGTAGTAAATATGTCATTATAAAATGAAAATCCAATTATAGATATGATAAATGATGCATTTGGGATGAATAGACAACATAACATGTGTGATGAACAAATTGAGTTTGTAGAAATCATAACTAATGAAGAATGTGAACAATATGATGATTTGCTTAGATATTGCAACCAATAGTTATATTGAAAGGTGTAAAAAGTATTTGAAGTTGTTTTTTCTATTAAGGTTGTATCATATAAAATGTTTGTGTGATATGACTGAAAATGTCTCGGGTATCATATATTTAATATATTATTAAAATGTTTTTAAATCAATAAAATGATAAGAAAGAAAATGTTTTGTTTATATTAATTACACCGATAAAATAAAAATTAAATAATATAGTCATTAATTTTGTATTTTTTTACTAACTTTGGTCACCAAACTGAAAATTTTTGGTCTGAATCATTTATAGTAACCAATTATTTATTTATTTTTTCATTAAATTCAATCATATATATATATATATTTGATAAGTAATAAATGTCTATTCTTAGACACAATTTGCAACCTTGTCAATGACATTCTTGTTTTATTTTTTAGAATAGGGATTGTGGTTGATAAAATATGATATACATAAGTTGAGAATTGAATTTACACGTGCACAAACTGCTGCATCCATATCTAGGGTTGAGAAATTTGATTTAGTTAATATTGTAGCACTTGGAGAAAGGACAGATTATGTGTGAGATACGAAAAATTCTATCTCACATAGCGACGATAATGAGACTTGTGGTATCAACTTGGTTGAAATGTTTTCAGTTCATAATCACTCTTAACATGTCATCTTTATCAAAAAATATTTTATAGCTAAAATATATTATATAAATAAAAAATAATTTTCATGAATTAAATACAATGTTAAAACAAGGTTATTCTACAGTCTGAGATAAATTTTATATTATAAATATAAATAGATTGAAACGAATCAATTGCATATTATCATCATCTAATTATAAATCATCAAGCATGATAAATTTATTGATAATTGGTTCTGATTACATAGCCATGAACCTAAAAATTCGCCATATGCATGTGTAAAATAGTTTTAAAATCATAATATAAACAGGGATAGTGTTTCTAAGTATTAAAAACCTTACTCATTTATTAACCTCATCTAGTGGTGCAGAAGGCTTTGGAACATTACTGGTGTTTCTGTTTTCAGACTTGGTATCATCGAGGTACTGTTGATACAGATATGATATAATGCCCCAAATAGCTAGCACCATAGATATAACCTTAACACCATGCATTTTGTCATGAAAGAATATCACTGCCAACATTGGAACGAGAGGCACTCTCAAAACGGTTATGGCATTACAGAAGAGGGAAGAAACCTCACTAATAAGGCCCAAACAACCAATTGTAAAGAGTTGCCAAAATATGGCTGTGGAAGTGAGGTTCAGCACATATGAAGCCTTCCCCATCTCATACTCCTTCATTTCATTCTTCAGACCTTTCCACTCTCCACTAGCAAAAAGTCCCACTAAAGTAGCACAAGTACCTACAAGGAACGTGTATATTATCATATCCATGATCACTTTGAATGTTTCCCTTTTTATAACCTTCTTGAACACAAGCTGTGTGAGGGAAAGCCACAGTCCATACCCTGCAGATGCAGCAACAGTGCACATAAATCCAACCACATACTTCTTTTTAGAGATTTGTGTGGAGTCTGAATCATCTGATGACTCGTTTTGAAACACAAGGAGGGTAGAAGAAATGGTAAGGAGGGCTAGAGAGTTGATTATGTAAGGTGTGAACTTGTGTGAATTGAGGAAGTACGAGAAGAAAGCATTAAAAGCCAACTGGGATGAGCAAATGAGTGAATAGGTAGAGACAGGAAGGTACCACTGAATATAAATAACAACCTAATGCCAGAAGTAGGCCAATTGAGACGTAGACAAATGCTAGCATAGAAGCAGATGGCTGATCTGAATGAATGTATTGTTTGTGGTGCGGTTTTTTATGCAGATATGAAGTAATTGTTGCAGGTAGCATTAATTGTCCTGTGGCGGAGGCTGGGTGGGCCGAGTCACAATCGAATCGTGGCGCTTGGGCTGTTACTCTTAAGTAAGAGTTGTGCTCTTACTAAAAGCTATAGCTTTTGGCCTAGTGGTAAGCGCTCGATTCTAATAATTGGTATCAGAGTCAAGGATTGCACAATTGTCCCGTGGCGCAGGCTAGATGGGCCAAGTCACAATCCAAGTGGGAATCGCTTGGGCTGTTCCCATCCACTTACTCTTCCCACCTTTTTCATAGTACAACCTTCCAAGGAGTAGTGCAGCTGATCCACAAACCAACACAAGTGCAATATGGATGGCTATTCTGAACCAACGGTAATACACTTTTTTCCTTCTCATTGTTGACTCATTCTTTGGAGCACGAAAACCATTTCCCTCCAGGAAATTTGATTCTTTTACTGCAGTTTCTTTAACAACAACATACCAAATTATCACTATATCAACTAAGATAATATGTATAATAAACTGCACAGAGCTGTTGTGTATATTCTGATTTGTTTCAAAGGAACTCAATTCCTCAAAAGCAGAGTTCCTTTGATATGTGAACTTCTTTTCTTGTTCTTCTACTATTATCATTATATTGTTATTGTTGGTTGTTTACAGAGAGGTTTCAGCGTGTTTGTGTTTGATGCTTAAGCAGTTGACATGTCACAAGAATTCTGTCTTGATTGATTATATTAAAATTCTTGCATCTTTATCCAGAAGCTGAGAGTATCCATTATTATTTATTACAAATATGTCTAGTTTTCTTTTTCTGTGTGGATGAATAATTATAAAATTAACATATTTTCTTCCTCTCTCTAAAGATTGGGAAAAAAGTTTGTTTAATTTCTTCGATATAAACATAGAAAATAAAAAATAAAAACCTAAAGGATCCTAATATTTTAAGTATAATGAATTCTAAAAGCCTCAGCGAACAGTAGATGATGTTATTCTTTAATTTTGTTTATTCGGAGGAAGAAGTATTATATTGGTACAGCTCAGAAACTATATCTCCACCAAAACAATGCGGTCAATCATACCATTAGTATAGGTAGTGTCACCTCTTTTTTTAAGAAAAGAAAGGAACCAAATCAATGATCATGGTTTCGAGAAAACCTACATAGTCAATAACGGAATATTTATTTCTAAAAAATTCAAGATAAATATAACTAGGCAAAGTAGAATACTAATGAAAATTCTGTTTGTTTCCAATCACAAGATTAGTTAGTTTATCAGTATATTGGTTTCCTTCTCTAAAAATATGAGTAACATAAACATTTATCCTTTTTACATGAATTCATGACCTTGTATCATTTATTTCTGATTTTTCAAGGAACCTCCTCTTTAATCAAAGTCTTCACAATCATAATAGAATTAATTTCAATCCATGTCTATTCTAACATCTGTTATAAACAAACTCAATACAATCATAACAACATCAAATTCTGTAAATAATGGATAGTTATTAGTAAAAAACTTAGAAAGTCCACCCATATATTCACTGTTAAAACCACCAAAAATACCAAGATTATCACCTTGAATGATTATGTTTATTTCTAGTTGTGCTGTGTGGACTCTGCTAGCACCATTGTTCTGTCTAATTCAGCAATTTACATTCTAGTGGAACCATCGAAATTATAACTGATTAAGGTTTTTCATTATATACATAAAAAGCAAAACACTTGAACATATGTAAGTTAGATAGATACACAGAAATGGAAAGGTTTCTTTGCCTATAATTTCAGTTAAACATAAATAGGTCTAATGAATATGATAGCAAAATATGGTGCAACTGTATGAAAAGACATATAAGCTAACTTTATGTTGTTGATTTTGTGGCTTCTAACAGAGATGAACTTTTGATTTAAATATGGAAGATGGAAAGTTGACGTACCATTTTTGCTAAGATGCACTTCTTGAGGATCTTCCATGTGGATGGTGAAACAGGTTTCAGGGGGGGTGTTGCACTTCTTGAGTTTCTCCCATGTGGAAGGTGAAATAAGTCTTCAAGGGAAGTGGAAATGAAGATAAAGAGGAGGGTGATTGGAATAGACAATTTATACATTGTACATGTCTAAATGTCATAATAGAAAAAGAGAAATTGTACTGACTTAACCACCTCAACTTTGCCTTAATTACGATTTGTACCTAAATGGTGCAGCCTACACACACTCACACTAATTATACTACAAATTGGTTAGGCTTTTGTTTATGTGATAGATGAACATGACATGTTTCATTTACCCTTTGTATTAAAAATGAAGAAATAGAAGAGGGTGTGTTCAATGTGATTGTTGATTACTCAACAAAGGAAGGTGGTGGTTGAAAGTATACCTCGAGAGCTTATATTTCATTGATTGAGAGGCAAAATATATACAAGTGAATACACTGACCGTTACATAACATTAGGAGAGAAATAAGCTAAATCTCTAGAAATTAGGCAAGTATCTCTCCTATATTAAGTAGGTATCCCAATTTAAGCTAATTACAATATTTGACAATAATTACAATCATATCAGATTCTTGATTGTGTAACACTTCCCCTCAAGCTCAAGAACTAGGAAGGTACATGAGCTTGGAAATTAACTGAGTATGTGAAGCCGAAAGAAGAGCCTTTGTGAAGATATCTGCTAATTGCTGATTTGAGGAGACAAATGTGGTTCGAAGTTTTCCTTCTTGAATTTTATCTCGAACAAAATGACAATCAATTTCAACATGTTTTGTTCTTTCATGAAAGACTGGATTGTTTGCTATATGGAGGGAAGCTTGATTATCACAAGATAAAGTGGCAGGATGTGGTGGAATACCCAATTCATGAAGAAGGGTGTGCAACCATGTGAGCTCACTAACCGTATGTGTCATGGCTCGATAATCTGCTTCGGCAGAGGAGCGAGAAACTGTTGACTGCTTTTTGGTGCGCCAGCAGAGGAGACTTGGACCCAAAAATATACAATAACCAGTGGTTGATCTTCTAGAAGTGGGGCAAGAAGCCCAATCCGCATCACAATAGGCGTGCAAGCGTAAAGAAGAATTAGATGAGAGTAGGATACCATGGTCCAGGACAGATTTGATATATCTCACCACTCTAAGTGCTGCCTGCCAGTGTGTGTCACGAGGAGAAGACATAAACTGTGACAGTAAGTTAACTGCATAAGTGATATCCGGTCGGGTGACTGTAAGGTATAGCAATCTACCAACCAATCGCCGATATGGAGCAGGGTCAGATAGGACTTCACCATGATCAGCAACCAAAGTGTGATTGTAATCCAGTGGAGTTGTGATTGGTTTACTAGCAAGAAGACCTGTGTCGTGCAAAATTTCTAATGCATATTTCCGCTGATTAAGAAAAATTCCAGCTTTGGAACGTGCCACTTCAATTCCCAAAAAATATTTCAATGAGCCCAAATCTTTTATGTTGAACCGGCTGCAAAGGTATTTCTTTAAGAGTGAAATAACCAACGCATCATCACCTGTAATGACAATATCATCAACATAAACAAGTAAAATTGTTATATGGGATGCACGGGTAAATAAGAACATGGAGTAATCGGCCCTTGACTGAGTAAAGCCAGCCTCAAGCAAAGCACTCGAAAAGGTAGTGAACCAAGTGCGAGGTGCCTGTTTTAAGCCATAAAGTGACTTGTGGAGTCGACAAACGCGACTCTCCCCCTGTTTACGAAACCCAGGAGGAAGTTGCATGTAAACTTCTTCATGTAAATTGCCATGTAAAAAGGCGTTCGAAACATCCATTTGATGAGTTGGCCAATTTTTTGCTGCTGCAAGACTAAGAACAGATCCTCACAGTAGTTAATTTAGTAACAGGAGCAAAAACGTCGATGAAATCAAATCCTTCTTGTTGTGAGTAACCTTTAGCAACCAAACGCGCTTTATACTCGGTCAATGGAGCCATCGATTTATATTTGATACGATACACCCATTTGCGACCTATAGCTTGTTTTGTCGGGAGGCAAAAACTCTAAAGTCCAGGTATTGTTAGCCTCTAATGCCTTTAGTTCGTCCTCCATAGCCTGTCTCCAATGGGGATCTTTACGGGCAACAGTATATGAGGTGGGTTCAATGTGCTTGATAATAGAATTAATGAAATGGAGATGGTTATTTGAGTAAGGATTTGAGCAAAGAGAGTGTGAGATAGGATATTGCATACCCGGAGACGAGGAAGAAGATTGAGTGGAGGCCATATTGCACACGTAATCAGCAAGGTGCGCTGGAGGCTTTTTGAGACGTTCGGAGTGTCTTGGTGCAAGGGTAGTCACTGTAGGAGTGTCAACCGCATGTGTGGGTTCAAGGGTGGTCACCTGCAGGGAGGGATTCAAGGGTTCAACAGTATGTGTGGGTTCATTATCATTGGGTTCTGCAGGAGGAGGGAGTGGAGAAGTGTTTCTAGGAGGTGTGGGGTTGGTTGAATTTAGGGGTTCTTGATCACAAATGGGTAGAGGAAGAGGGTGTCGTTCCATGTGTAAATCATGCAAAGCCTTACTATTCTTGAATGGAAATATTGTTTCATGAAAGATAACATCTCGACTAACTAGAAATTTATGATGATCAATGTCATATAGTTTAAAGGCTTTTTGACCAGCAGGGTACCCCACAAAGATGCAACGTCTAGCTCTAGGTGCGAATTTATTTGGATGATCATGTGAAGTGGATGCATAACACAAACAACCAAATGTACGCAAGTGAGTGAAATCAGGTGGATGGCCATAGAGTTTTTCATAAGGAGTTTGACCGGCTAAAATTTTGGATGGTGTTCGATTTATTAAATAAGTGGCAGTAAGAATGCAATCACCCCAAAAAATTAGTGGAAGATCGGCTTGGAAACGTAAAGCCCGTGCAACATTGAGAAGATGTCGGTGCTTACGCTCGACGACACCATTTTGTTGTGGGGTACCTGGGCAAGAGAATTGTTGGAGAATCCCAGAGTCACAAAGAATTTTCTGAAATGAATTATTTGTAAATTCAGTGCCATTATCGGAGCGGATTGTTTTTACACATGTCTGAAATTGATTTCGAACATAAGCTAAGAAATGAACTAACAAAGAATAGGCATCCGACTTGTATTTCATGAGATAGGTCCATGTGACACGGGAAAAATCATCAACAATAGTTAAAAAATAATGATGACCATTTTTTGTAGGTGTGGCATACTTTCCCCAAATATCAACATGAATTAATTCAAACAAACCACTGCTAGTGGGTGTGTGTAAAGGAAAAGGGAGTCTTGTTTGTTTTGACAAATGACAGACTTCACAATGGTCACAAGAGTCTTTATTGAAACCAAGAATAGGAGCTAAACACTTGAGGGCACTTGATGATGGATGACCAAACCTAGCATGCCAAGTGGTGGATGAGGTAGTGATGATGGCGGCAACAAAGGTAGAGACATCAAGGAAGTAGAGTCCACCCTTTTTATGGCCCCGACCAATCTCCTTCTTCGTCAAATGGTCCTGAAATACACAATGATCAGGATAAAAGGAAACAGAACAATTAGTAGTCTGGGTGAGTTTTGGCACAGATAAAAGGTTGAATTTGAATGAGGGTACAAATAAGACATCAGTCAAGATGATATCTGATGTTATGTGTACATTTCCAAAGCCATGTATAGGAACCGAATGACCATTAGCAACACAAATAGATTTATGAAGAGAAGAAGGAATAGGTGGTTGTTGAAAAGAGGAAGGGGTGAAAGAAACGTGATCTGTTGCGCCAGTATCAATAACCCATTCAGTAGGCATACAGAGGGAAGAATAAAGAGCTAGAGACGCACCTGTGAGATTGGCCTTAGGTTGGTTTACCTCCCTTAATAGGCGAAGAAGTTGCTGTAACGAATCTGCAGATAAAGGATCTTTCACAGCATCATTACGTTGGTCAGCACGAGTGGATGAAGTAGATGACTGTCCATGAGTGTTCCCCTTATGGTAGTAGCGATGCCCTGGCCGATATCCGTGAAGCTTATAGCACTTATGCTCCGTATGACCAAGGATGCCACAATGCGCACATTTGGGACGACTGCGAGAAGGTGGTTGTTTGGCCAAAAAAGCGTGTGCAGGTTGAGTTTGGAGGGCTGCACGTTCTGAAGTCAGTGGGGGATGTGTATGGGCCTTTTGAGCCTCATCTTGAAGGAGAAGGGAATAAGGGCTCTCCAAATTAAGGTTGCTGGAGGTAGACATGCTGCAGAGGTAAAAAAAATCAGAGTTGATTATAGAGATGCTTCTGATACCATAAAAGTATACCTCGAGAGCTTATATTTCATTGATTGAGAGGCAAAATATATACAAGTGAATACACTGACCGTTACATAACATTAGGAGAGAAATAAGCTAAATCTCTAGAAATTAGGCAAGTATCTCTCCTATATTAAGTAGGTATCCCAATTTAAGCTAATTACAATATTTGACAATAATTACAATCATATCAGATTCTTGATTGTGTAACAGCGGTGATGGACTATTTACCTCAAAGAACTTGGCAAGCAAAGAAATGAAGACGTAGTTGTAGCTCTCGTCGAGTGATGTTCTCCCGTTTGCTCAAAATCTGAATTATGAATTTTGTAATTAGAGAGGGTATATAGATAAAGAACATCTAGGATACCCAAAATTGAAGAAATTCTAATTCTTTTTCATCTTTTTCTTTTTCTTTCATGCTGTCAAAATCATGAGTAGAATTTCTTTCCCATCTAACACTATGTCATCATATATTTTCGAAGCTAATTGTTTGTTCCATTAATACAAAACTAGCACACGTTTTTAGTAAGGTCAGCATTTCGCTGTATCTTTTTTTAAATAAAAATATATTTATTAAATATACATATTTATATATTTTAAACATTTATTTATATTTTTCTATATACATGATGACTTCAATAAATATAATTAATATATATATATATATATATATATATAATATTTAAGTATTTGTTTAATATAAAGTATTTTTGGAAAATACAAATAATATATTTCTTTTTTATAAAAATATATAAATATTCTTATTATATCTTTAATATATTTTTATATATTTTTATAAATATAGTAAATAAATATATTTATATATTCAATATAATATATATATATATATATATGTAACAAATACATATTTATATTTTTCTTATTTACATGATAACTTTTTAAATATAATATATATATATATATATAATATTGAAGTATTTATTTAATATAAAATATTTTTAGAAATTACAATTATAATTTTCTATTTTTTTCATAGAAATATATAAATATTTGTATTAAATATAAATATAGTTATTATATATATAAATATATATATATATATATATATATATACTATTTATATATGTAAAACATTTGTTTATATTTTATATATAATAAACATAAATATATATTTTTATATATGATAAAAATATATTTATATAATTATACGTTTAATATATTTTTATAGATATATATATATATATATTTATATATTTAATATATATATATATATATATATTTAATAAATACATATTTATATTTTCTTGTATAGATATGATGATAAATTTATTAAATATATTTTTTATATAATATTTAAGTATTTATTTAATAAAAAATATTTTTAGTAAATAAATATAATATTTATATTAAGAAATATTTTTATTTAATTTTAATAAAATATAAAATAGATTTGGTATAAATATTTTATTAAGATTCTGTATGAATAGAAATTTGAATTAGATAATATGAGTAAGATATACAATATGAATTAAAGTGGATAGATATTTTAGATATTAAATCAATGAGATATGCATAAACAAATTAGAAAACTACAAATAAATAATAGTTATTTATTTATTGTACTAACATATTACAAAATTACAACTGAATTATTTATGAGAAGTTGATCCCCTAAGTCTAGGGTTATGCGGACAATGATTCCTTGTGTACCCTAAAATGTGACAATAAGAGCATATCCTCAGGTGACCTTTTTTATGGATATCCATTTCAATTCTAATTCGTGTTATAACTTCGGACGACCCTTGAAACTTCTTTTTGTTGCTGGATCGGGGAAAAACTATGGGCCTTAATGGGATGACCAATAATCTTAGTGTCTAAGTTTCCTAAACAAAATTGAAATGCATAATATATTTTTGTACTTATTACAACTATCACTCTAATTTCAAATAATCATTTATATTTTTTTCCATTTCATGAAAAGACATTGAAGAGGATGAATTTGGGTTGTCTTCACAAATGTACGCCATTATCTCAACCTAAACTTTCGAAGCCTATTTTGTTGTCATAAAGAACACATATTCTACATCTTCATCTTCAAATATCCTACATGAGTGATATGAACATGTGTTGGTAAAGATATATATCAGATATTTGTATTGCAAGTCGGCAACATACAACGTGTTTGTTGTTATAATAAATTGACTGGGTTTCACATTTCGATTCACTGCCCCTTAAAGATAGTTGAAGGTGCTAAATAAAGTTCATCAAAACCCTAAAGTAATAAGTTACCTAACATGTCATTTTTTATTTTTTTTTTTCACTACTTTGGAATGATTTTTCTTTATTTTAATAACCTTTTTCACTTTAATTTGTTACCATTGAATTTATTATCGTGAAAACTATAACCAAAATCAAATATCATACTAAATAATGTTATGAAGGTGCTAAATAAAGTTTATTAAAGCCCCAAAGTGATAAGTTATGTAACATACAATTTTCTTATTTTTTTCGCTACTTTGAATTGATTTTTCTTCATTTTAACAACATTTTCTTCACCCAAATATGTTACCATTGAATTCCTTGTCGTGAAAACTATACACGAAGACCAAAGATCATACAAAATAATGTTATCAAGGTACAAAATAAAACTCATCAAAACCCCAAAGTGATAAGTTATATAACATGTCATTTTTTATTTTTTGCTACTTTGGATCGATTTTTTCTTCATTTTAACAACATTTTTTTTACTCAAATTTGTTACCATTGAATTCATTATCATGAAAACTGTAAACCAAGATCAAATATCATACTAAATGGCGGATCTTGACCATTGATCTTGGGGGGGCCAAATAATATATTATTAATAAATAATAAATAAATATAAAAGGAAGAAAGAATATGAAAGGTTGAAAAGATAAAATTGTAGATATATACTTAAATATATTAAATTATCATTAAGTTTGAGGGAAACAAAATCATAAATTATATGAAAGTTACAAAACTGAGGAGAGGCTGGGAGGATAAAATTGTAAATATACAAGTAAATATATTAAATACTCATTATGTTTGGGGGGCCAAAATCATTAATTACATGGGAGTTACAAAACTTTGGGGGGCCACGGCCCCCCTCAACTCCCAAGAAGATCCGCCACTGTAAATAATGTTATGAAGGTGTTAAATAAAGTTCATCAAAACCCCAAAGTGATAAATTATGTAACATGGCATACTAAATAAAGATTATACTAAATAATGTTATGAAGGTGATAAATGATAGCCAAGATTGTCTCCACGTCATCCAACGGTCCAACTCAGAGGACAAAGGTTACTATTCATGATAAGATTCCTCTTATGCATGCTTTGACACACACTGCCCTAGGTGTCAGTAAGAAGCAACGATCAATATCAACTATTCATACATCAACAACCAAGTTGTCTTCATGTCATCCAACGATTCAACTTAGAGGATAGAGGTTACTCTTCACGATAAGATTCCTCTGAAGCATGCCCTGACATGCACTACCCTAGGTGTCAGTAAAAAACAATGACCAAGATCAACTATCCATACATTAATAGTCAAGATTGTCTCCATGTCATCCAATGGTCCAACTTAGAGGATAAATGTCACTATTATTGATAAGACTCCTCTGATGCACACCCTGACACAGATTGTCCTAGGTGTCAGCACAAATCAATTACTAGGATAAATTTTCCATACATTAATGATTATGATGGTCTCCATGTCATCCAACTATCCAACTCACAAGACATGCACATTGCACACACTTACCTCTATATATAATATCATTTCGAGCTTCTCCTTTACAACTCTTTTACTAAGTTTAATTGTATTTTGTGCTTTTGAAACTAAGATATTACAATCTTCAACCATGTTGTTGTGGAAACAAGTTTAGCATAGTATTGTGTCTTCATATTGTCACTCAATGCCTGAGTCACACCCTTTAGTTGCTCTTATACTAAAGGAAGCAAGCTTTGGGAAAGTGGCATGATTAAGACATCCAAAAGTCGACCATGGTCTAGTCAATGATTTGATGGAGAGATGGAGACTTGAAACGTATACATTTCACTCTATCCATAGGTGAATGCACTATAACTTGGACTAAGAGTGGATGGTCATCCGATAACTGCTAGGAAGAGATATGTGACATGTACTTGGGAATAATGTCAACCAAAGGTGACATACTCATTTGAGGAATGGTTAAGCTTTGTTGCAGGTAACATCAATTGTCCCATGGCAGAGGCCGGATGAGCCGAGTCACAATCGAATCGTGGTGTTTGGGTTGTTATTCTTAAGTAAAAAGAGTTGCGCTCTAACTAATGGTTATTGTTTTTATCCTAGTGGTAAGTGCTCGATCCTAACAATTGGTATTAGAGTCAAGGTCACGAATTCGATTCCTAATGGACAATTATTCAGTGAGAGACTGTTGTGGGTTGCACAATGGTCACGTGGAGGAGGCCGGGTGGGCCGAATCACAATTGAATTGTGGCGCTTTTTACTCTTAAGTAAAAAGAGTTATTTTCTTAATAATGGCTATAACTTTTGACCTAGTGGTAAGCGCTCGATCCTAAGAAGCTTAAGTAACCAAGCGATAACATGTTGCCACCAGTGGCGGATCTTGACCATTGATCTTGGGGGGGCCAAATAATATATTATTAATAAATAATAAATAAATATAAAAGGAAAAAAGAAGATGAAAAGGTAAAAGGATAAAATTGTAAATATATACTTAAATATATTAAATGATCATTAAGTTAGAGAGAGACAAAATCATAAATTATATAAGAGTTACAAAACTGAGGAAGGGCTGAGAGGATAAAATTGTAAATATACAAGTAAATATATTAAATGTTCTTTAAGTTTGGGGGTGGGGTCAAAATCATAAATTACATGAGAGTTACAAAACTTTGGGGGGGGGGCACGACCCCCCTCAGCTCCCAAGAAGATCCGCCACTGGTTGCCACTACCAAAAGAACCACCAAAGGAACAATCATGCCCATGCTAGGGCATATATATTAGGTTTAATTAGAGGTGTTTTGATATCCGACAAAATAAGTAATAAAGTAAACATCATGTATTTACAATTTTTAACTAATTTATGTAGAGCCAAGCGATATAGTTGGGATTTTGCATATTTAGCTATTTTATACAGGAAAATGTGTCAAATAACTGATGTGAGGACAAAAACAATGAGTGATTGTGTCTCACTATTGTAATTATGGGCATGGCATCACATGTCATATGTTGCACCAATTAGTTGCGTACAACAAACGTATCTATTAGTGTGCAAATGGACTGGGGGAAGGGTTTTAAACTTTCAAAATGTACCCCACAATTATCTTATTGGGTATCGAGTAATGATTGATCATATTGAACCTCATCAGGTAAACTCAATTAACATTTTCATTATTAAATATATGTTTAAATGTATGTTTTAAATTAGTTTTTACTGACTACTTACTCATAACTTTGCTATAATTTTTATGGGCACCATATCGAGGGTTAAAAACATGAATAATATTGACACATGAATAATATCGACACAAGCATATTGGGATTCACAACTATGGATGTCTTGCACAACCATAATTTTTGCAGTTGTGGAATGACATCAATATGATCGGGTCAAGTTTCAATTTGGTTTTTTTCAGGAAGTACCTTCTCCCCCACAAAATCTAGACAACCTTCACATAATTTACATGCGAGGGAGAACTGATGAAAATTGGCAAATAAGACATGTCGAATGGTTCAATATATGGAACAATAGAGGAGACCTTGTTCTAGCAGGTCCACCAATGCAAGGGTCTTTCTATCACACAAGAGAATACATGGAATGGTACACAGATAATTGCATTTATTTGTTGTTTGTGTCAGAACTACTTCAAGATCCAAGAAATCAATAACGTGCATGCAGTCAATCATGCATAGTTGAAACTGGTTCATCCACTACGTCATCATTTTAGATGCCTCCACACCAATCATTCACAAGTACTACTTATTGGACACCTCCACCACAACTAGTAATGGATGTTACATGACTTTCTTTTGCTTGAAGTTTAGATAACTTCCTGTCAAATTTATTTAGAGCAAATCTTACAACACCATCATCTACCCATGATTATATATAACCAATGTACCCACCACAATATGATCATGATGGAACTACTTCCTCTGCCTTCCTTCCCCCACGAAGCATCTGAATAACAAGCACTGTAAGAACAACTACTGCAACAACAACCACTTCAAGAAGAATATCTAAGAAAAAAAATCTAAGACGTAATAGACGATGTCCTCATTGTGGAACTGGGCACCAATACAGAAACTAGTTTAACTTTTCTGTAATGTATATTAAATGTCTATTAGAATTTCCTTAATCAATTGGAGAAAAGTCTTTTGTATATGTCTTTTCCTTAAATATTATTTTCAACTATCCAATTTTATCAAATTCTTCAAAAATAAGAAAAATTAACTAACTATTGCAATAAATATTGATATGTAATTATTTTATATTAAAAAGTTAAACAATTATCTCGTTGGCAAAATTTGGGTCATGTATATATATGATACATAATTTAAATGTGTTAGGGTCATTATTTATTAGCCAAATAATAAAGTGATCTGACTAAATTAAAGTTTTGGCTAAAGGCATATGTCATGAAAACAAAATTGTGTAGAGACCATTGAGAAATTTCTAATTTGATGAGGGGCCAAATTGGAAATACTAAAACTTAAGTAATTAACCTAATTCTGGTTATCTAAAGGGTCATGGTCCCCTTCTGGGAGCACACACACAGAACGTAAATATCAGTCTCGTTCCTTTCTTTCTAGCCCCATCAAGAGAGAAAATCAAGAGGGAAATACAGGTGCTCTTCAGGTGGAAGACCATAAGATCAATATAGTGCTCTACAAAGACATCATTGTTATGGCTAATTCAGGTACGCTTTCGCATTCAGTTTACAACATGTTTATCAGTATGGGATTATGTTTATGTTTGATCATGTTTATCAGTATGGGATTATGTTTATGTTTGATCGTTAGAATCAAAATCAGGATTATTATTATTATTAATTTTCCAACAATTGGTATCAGAGCCGCCCATATTTGATTCATGTCTGTTTAATTTATAGAACCCTAATTATAAAAATTAAGATTAATTTTGTTTTAAACAATTAAAATTACCCAATTTTATGAACCCTAAGTGGAGAATAATCTCTAATTTTCGTGAACCCTAAAATTTAAATTTGGGGGTAACATCCTCAATCTGATTTTGCTTGCTGATGGAACCATGGAGGAAGCTATGGATTCTTATTCTTCTTCGTTTTTCCCTTTTGTTTCAGTTTAAGTTTCAAGTTTTACTGAGAAAGAAATAGTGTTTCAAATTTCAATCTTTCTTGTATTGGGTTCTCTGTTCTCTTTTAATCTTTTGTTTTTATTTAATTTTATGGGTTTGGAATTGGGGGTGGTGTTTGTGGAGTTCCCAACACAGAGAATATTAGGTAAATGGTGAATGTTTCCACATGTGTGGTTGTTATTATTTTATTGTCTCTATCCCCTAGGAATTTAAGGAAAATTTGATGTTAAATTAGGGTCTGAGTGATTACTGTTTAATTCCCTTTTAGGGTTTAGAGCAGTATGCTAAAGAGACTCAGAACTATCTCTGTTTCATCCCTAGTGTGATTTTAGGGAGATGTTCATCCTTTATGTATTGGTGGAAAATGAGGCCTTTTTTTTCATCCTTTGATTTGTTCAGATGAGGTGTTCATCCCTAATGAGATTCTAGGGAGGTGTTCATCCTTAGTAGAATTCTAATGAGGTGATTCTCTTTTGAATTAGTTTGCAAATATTAAATATTTGGTTTTGTTATATAAATAAAATATTCAATTTTTGGTAGTTTAATATTTTTTGTGAGCAAATTGAGTCAAGAAGTCACCAAAGTAACTTCTCTTGAATTGGGCAGTTCATGAAAAATATTGAATGTTAGTGTTTGTGTATATTCATGCGAGTATTAGTCGGCCGAAAGGAAGATTAATATTTGGCCGAATTGCATACACACTTGTAATGATAATTATAAGGATTTGCTTTGTCGATGATAAATCAATCCAAAGACTGGTTTGTTGTTGGACGTGCTTTATTGTCAATGTTTGATTATTACAACAAGATACCTCTAGCAGTTAATATTACTGTCCAAAGACTTGATATTGATGGTGCATTGGGTATCTTGAGATGGGTTAAACCACTATTTGAATATATATTATTTATTTTTTATATAATGTGAGCATAATTAGTTTATTTCTCATGTTCTAAATTCAGCTACAATTGCTTACGTATCTGCCAATTTAAATTCTATTTTGGTCCTCAATGGAACAAATTTTAAGGACTGGAATGAGAACATTGATATTGTTCTTGGTTGCATGGATATGGATCTTGCCTTAAGAACTAAGCAAACCCCTACTCCTATGGATTCAAGTACCTTTGAACAGAAAATAGATTATGAGAAGTGGGATTGCTCAAATCGCATGAGTCTAATGATCATTAAGCGCGGCATCCCAGAGGTGTTTAGGGGCACTGTTTCTGAAAACATCACAAGTGCCAAAGAATTCCTTGCTGAAATTGAGCAGCGCTTTGCAAAAAGCGATAAGGCGGAGGCAAGCACTCTTCTTCAGAACTTGATCTCCATGAAATATCAAAGCAAAGGAAATATCAGGGAGTACATTATGAGCATGTCTAATATTGTTTTTAAACTCAAGGCACTAAAGCTTGAACTCTCAGAAGACTTGCTCATTCATTTGGTGTTGATTTCTCTTCCTGCAACGTTTAATCAATTTAAGGTATCTTACAACTGTAAGAAGGATAAATGGTCTCTTAATGAGCTCATTTCACATTGCGTACAAAAAAGAGGAAAGACTAAAGCAAGACAAGACAGAAAGTGCTCATTTTACAAGCACCTCCAAGGCTAAGGGCAAAAGAAAGAGATCAGAGGATCTCGAAAAAGAAGGTGCTAAGGGTCCAGAACAAAAGAAACAAACTCAAGAAAATAAATGTTTCTTTTGCAATAAGACTGGACACGTAAAGAAGAAATATGCTAAATATCATGCTTGGTGTGAAAAGAAAGGGTTGCCTAAACTACCGGAAGCCAATTGATTCTGAAAGATGGATTTATGTTGGAGATGGCAAATCGGTAGAGATGGAAGCTATAAGTCATTTTAAATTATTATTAAGTACTGATTTTTTATTTGGATTTGAAAGACACTTTTGTTATGCCGTCATTTAGATGGAATTTGGTTTCAGTTTCTTATTTGGACAAATTAGGTTATTTATGTTCATTTGGAAACAATAAGTTCAGTTTGTCTTTTAATTCAGATATTGTTGGAACTGGTTCACTTTTAATTTATGATAATCAGTATTTACTTGATATTGTGGCCACCTATAATGAAACCCTTAATACAGAATCATGTGGTACTAAACGTAAAATTGAAAATACTCACTCAAGTGCATTATGGCACAAGTGCTCAGGTAACATCAAATTGTAATGTTTGGGCTTGTGTTACACTCTTAAAGATATGGTAGAGAGTATGATTTGTCATTCCACCTTACTGGAATCACTTTGGGGAAAGACACTAAATATGACAACTTATATTCTAAACAGAGTACCAACTAAAGCAGCTACCAAAACATCTTATGAGCTTTGGACTGGGCGACAGCCTAGTCTGAAGCATTTCCATGTGTGGGGTTGTCCAGCTGAGGCAAGGCCTTATAAGCCAAATGAAAAGAAATTGAACTCCCGAACAGTAAGTAGTTATATTATTGGTTATGCTGAAAGATCCAGGGGATATAAATTTTATGATCTCACATTAAAAACAATTTTTTGAGACGGGAACTGCTACGTTATTTGAGGATATTGAGTTTGGGGGGAAGAATTTGGAGGAAGAATCAGTAACAATTCCAAAACTGATTCAAATAGTTACTTTTGATAAAGTAAGTTCGGAACCTCCACAAGGCATTATTGATGAACCCCTTACTCAATATGATTTTGTTGTTCATGAAGAACAAACTCAAGATCCTCAAGAACCTGTGCATCATGAGCTAATAACTTTGCAGAGATCCACTAGAGAAAGAAGAAGTGCTATTTTGGATGATTATATGGTATTTCTTCAGGAACATGAGGAAAATAATGATATAATGGAAGATAACCCAGTTAACTTCCGTCAAGCTATACAAGGTTTTAACTCTCAAAAGTGGATTGAAGCAATGAAGGAGAAGTATAAGTCCATGCAAGACAATAAGGTTATTGGGAACTTGTCCCATTACTAGAAGGTATAAAACTCATTTGGCATCAAGATGAATATTGTTGATGATTGTATGTATCACAAGTTTAAAGGGAGACAAGTTTAGTCTCAATCAGTGCCCAAAGGGAAATTTGGAAATTGAGGAAATGCAAAAGATTCCCTATGCATCAGCTGTAGGGAGTTTGATGTATGCCCAAGTATGTACGCGTCCAGACATAGCATACATAGTTAGGGTTCTAGGCAGATATTTAAGCAATCCAGGAATAGACCATTGAAAAGCAGCAAAAAGGGTCATAAGATATTTAAAGAGAACAAAAGATTATATGCTCACATATAGGAGGTCAGACCAGTTGGAGATCGCTGGGTTTTCTGACTCAGATTTTGTAGGATGTCAAGAATTTGTAACATACTATGAGGCATCAAATCATGGAATATGGCTGAGAAATTTGTCACAAGGCTGCAAATTGTGAAAGGCATTGAAAGACCACTTAAGTTATATTGTGACAATAAATCAGCTGTATTGTTAAGGAAAGAGTACAAAGTGGACAGATTTCCATAGAACACTTAAGGACAAACTCCATTATAGCATATCCTCTAACTAAAGGACTTCCGCCCAAGGTCTTTCATGAGGATGTTGCTCATATGGGTGTTTTACAGTTTGAGGAATTTGTGGTTTAGTGGGAGTTAGTCACTTTCATATATTTTATGTTCTATGTTTAATTTCATATATGTATACATTGATTTTTGGACATATTTGGTTATCTATAGGTATGCGGTTTTTTCGTTCATTCATTACACTTTGTACATTAAGGATATTATAGCGATCTCGATAAGTTAAAGTTTGGACCAGTTGAAAATAGACGTGTACAGATCACCTTCACGTAATTTTTCATGATACACATTTCATGATGAATCCATGTCATTTGGTTATGTTAGGATGAGTAATCATTATTGGTTTTAGTTGCGATGATGCAATGAAAAGCTGGTTTGGTTCTATATCCTGATATGATTAATGGACAGGACTTTTGGAGTATGCTAAAGGAATATAATGGCAATTTTGAGCTCATAAAGTCTAACACATTTGTAAGGATGTAAGGACATATATATTTATGACCAGTGGGAGATTATTGGCAAAATTTGGGTCATGTATATATATGATACATAATTTAAATGTGTTAGGGTCATTATTTATTAAGCCAAATAATAAAGTGATCTGACTAAATTAAAGTTTTGGCTAAAGGCATATGTCATGAAAACAAAATTGTGTAGAGACCATTGAGAAATTTCTAATTTGATGAGGGGCCAAATTGGAAATACTAAAACTTAAGTAATTAACCTAATTTTGTTTATCTAAAGGGTCATGGTCCCCTTCTGGGAGCACACACACAGAACGTAAATATCAGTCTCGTTCCTTTCTTTCTAGCCCCATCAAGAGAGAAAATCAAGAGGGAAATACAGGTGCTCTTCAGGTGGAAGACTATAAGATCAATATAGTGCTCTACAAAGACATCATCGTTATGGTTAATTCAGGTACGCTTTCGCATTCAATTTACAACATGTTTATCAGTATGGGATTATGTTTATGTTTGATCATGTTTATCAGTATGGGATTATGTTTATGTTTGATCATGTTTATCAGTATGGGATTATGTTTATGTTTGATCGTTAGAATCAAAATCAGGATTATTATTATTAATTTTCCAACACTATCATCATAGCTAATAAACTAACTTAATGTCAACAACTAACAAAGGAGCACATATCTCAACAATTAGAACTTTGAACTTTGTTTGTAGTCAATTAAAACTTCTTATATTGATCTATAAATTTCTCAATGTCCAAGACTCAAGTCAAAGTAAATATTTACTGTTCACAATAAGACTCATTTGTACTACAAAAACTAACAGTCAAGATTATATCCCAAAACATCAACAATCAAGGTGTAATCTACACTAACCAACATGACATATTGTTCATTATAAGACTCTTTTGTACCATACATTAATGTTAGGATCGAACACTTACCACTTGGCCAAAAGTTATAACTATTAGTTAGAGCGCAACTTTTTTTACTTAAGAGTAACAGTCCAAGCGTCATTATTCAATTGTGGTCCCACCCACTTAACCTCTGCCACGGGACAATTGATACTACATGCAACAATTAATGCACACTACCCAATTGGAGAAAAGTCTTTTGTATATGTCTTTTCCTTAAATATTATTTTCAACTATCCAACTTTATCAAATTCTTCAAAAATAAGAAAAATTAACTACCTATTGCAATAAATATTGATGTGTAATTATTTAATATTGAAAATTAAAGAACTATCATCATAGCTAATAAACTAACTTAATGTCAACAACTAACAAAGGATCACATATCTCAACAAATAGAACTTTGTTTGTAGTCAATTAAAACTTCTTATATTGATCTATAAAGTTCTCAATGTCCAAGACTCAAGTCAAAGTAAATATTTACTATTCACGATAAGACTCATTTGTACTACAAAAACTAACAGTCAAGATTATATCCCAAAACATCAACAATCAAGATGTAATCTACATTAACCAACATGACATATTGTTCACGATAAGACCTTTTTGTACCATACATTAATGTTAGGATCGAGCACTTACCACTTGACCAAAAGTTATAACTATTAGTTAAAGCACAATTTTTTTTACTTAAGAGTAATAGGCCAAGCGTCATGATTCGATTATGGCCCGACCCACTTAACCTCTGTCATGGGACTAGTGGCGGATCTTCTTGGGAGGTGAGGGGGGTCGTGACCCCCCCAAAGTTTTGTAACTTCCATGTAATTTATGATTTTGGCCCCCTCCCCAAACTTAATGAACATTTAATATATTTACATGTATATTTACAATTTTATCCTCTCAGCCCCTCCTTAATTTTGTAACTCTCATATAATTTATGATTTTGTCCCCCTCAAACTTAATGATCATTTAATATATTTAAGTATATATTTACAATTTTATCATTTCACCCTTTCGTCTTCTTACTTTATTTTATATTTATTTATTATTTATTAATAATATATTATTTGGTCCCTCCAAGATCAATGGTCAAGATCTGCCACTGCATGGGACAATTGATGCTACATGCAACAATTAATGCACACCACCCAATATCTCATCACAAAATAACGATCAAGATTATAGCCCAAAATATCAACACTCAAGATTTATTATACATTGTCCAAGATCAATCTCGAGATACATGATATATTGTTCACGATAAGACTTCTCTATACCACACACTAATTCAAGTTGTCCAATATCTCATCCCAAAATAATGATCAAGATTATATTCCAAAAAATTAACAGTCAAGATTTATTATACACTATCCAAGACCAACCTCGGGATACATGTTATATTGTTCAGGATAAGATTCCTTTGTATCATATATTGTTCAAGGTGTCAGCAAAAAGTGATGATCAAAATTGAATCCCCAAATATCAACGACCCACATTTAATACATATTGTCCAACGTCAAAGTCAAGCCATCATTATGCTACCAAACTCTCACCTCAAAATAAAAACTACACTAATTTATTATGGGAGAATTTTTGTCTATATAATATAGTAAATGACATATATAAATTTATATTTGCTCTCATAAAAAATTCTCACACTCGTCTTGTCTATTAATAATCTTATCCAACCTTTGTTTCTACTTCTTTTTACTCTTCAAATGCTGGAACTTGACATACAAACACTGAAAACTTTGATAACTTTTATCTTACAGTAGTATTTGCAAATGGGAAAATCACAACAAATGAGGAAAGGATTACTTTCAATGTACATCTCCTAAGCTTTTCAAATTCCACACAATTGCATACTCATCATTATGAAGGAAAAAATATGCACTTCTTTAGGGGTTCCTAGAGACGTCTCAATCAACAGATTGTATTACCGTCAACTAAAACTAAAGGTAATGGTTTAATTATATATGATGCTACTAAAATATTTTTTGATATTGATGTATTTAACATGATTACTTCGAAGTCACAATTCTCTATAGATACTATCATTGAATTATATGTTAAATATACAAGATCCACTAATGAAATAATGATGTTTTATACCCTCTTGTTGCTACCTCTTCCGAAAACCAAAACAATATCCCTTCCTCTAAAGCTATAATTTACTTTGGTGGGTTTGTATAACGTGCAACCATCATGGAAAGTCTAAATGATTTTGGTCTTATATACATGTTTAAACTTTATAATAATGGTAATCCAACACACATGATCTTTTACTAAACTATATGAAAACATTACTCAAATACTTAACTATGGAGATCGTAAATAAATTACTGAAATCAACTACTGTCATCTAGTTTGAGTTTGAAACCAAAAGATCATTTACAACTGAGTACAAATGATTAATCGTTGGAAAAATACAATCTCTACATTCAACCATGCAACGTGAACAAATATGAAGAAAGATTGAATAATTTGTTCAAGCTAAAACTATACAAAAGGCAACACTTAAGAAAATGATTTGTGATTTAGAAGATAGTGCATACACTACAAACACAGGATAACAAAATTCACATTTATCTTACTATTCACAAGATGATTCTTCATTTACCATTTATCATTACATAAATATAAATAAATGTATATGTATATAATAATAATAATAATAATAATAATAATAATAATAATAATAATAATAATAATAATAAGCCAGATAGATTTCCCAGAACTAAATTCTAACAGTACTGAAGTAAATTCTAAATGCTATTGTGGTGTCACATGACTAATTCCCATTCGTAATTCGATTATTCGAAAACTCCTGGCCTTGCATAATGAATAATTAATTTTTTTTAATATTATATAGAAAACAATATTTTAAATAATTTAAATAAATTTTATTATATGATCTTAATAATTGTTTATATTTTTCTAATTTTTTAATTAAAGTTATTATTAAATAAATATTTAAATATTATATATATATATATTAAATATATTAATGTATTTGTATTTACTATAATTATAAAAATATATTAAACATATAATTATATAAATATATTTTTATGATATATAAAAATATATTTAAATTTATTAGATATAAAATATAAATAAATATATAAAATATATAAGTATATTTTGTTGGCAAATTTTGGGTCATGTATATATATGATACATAATTTAAATGTCTTAGGGCCATTATTTATTAGGCCAAATAATAAAGTGATCTGACTAAATTAAGAAGTTTGGCTAAAGGCATATGTCATGAAAATAAAATTGTGTAGAGACCATAGAACAATTTCTAATTTGATGAGGGGTCAAATTGGAAATACTAAAACTTAAGTAATTAACCTAATTATGATTATTTTAAGGGGTCATGGTCCCCTTCTGAGAGCACGTAGACAGAACGTAAGTTTTACTCTCGTTCTTTTCTTTTTATCCCCATCAAGAGAGAAAATCAAGTGGGAAATACAGGTGTTCTCCGGGTGGAAGACCATAAGATCAATAATGCTCTACAAGGATATCATCATTATGGCTAATTCAGGTACACTTTCGCATTTCATTTACAACATGTTTATGAGTATGGGATTATATTTATGTTTGATCGTTAAAATCAAAATCAGGATCATAATAGTGAATTACTAACAATTGGTATTAGAACTGCCCATACTTGATTCATGTTTGTCTTTGGAATTACATTTAACATAATTAAGGTTCTGTATAATCAAGAACCCTAATTGGAGAATAATCTCCGATTTTCGTGAACCCTAAAATTTAAATTTGGGGGTAACATCCCCAATCTACTTCTGCTTGTTGATGGAACCGTGGAGGAAGCTATGGATTCTTCTTCTTATTCGTTTTTCCCTTTTATTTCGATTTAAGTTTCAAGTTTTACTGAGAAAGAAATAGTGTTTCAAATTTCAATCTTTCTTGTATTGGGTTCTCTGTTCTTTTTGAATCTTTTGTTTTTGTTTTTATTTATTTACTTTTTCTGGGTTTTGTTTTCGCTTTCTTTTCATGGTGGATATGGATGGGTTTGGAATTGGGGGTGGTGTTTGGAGTGTTCCCAACACAGAGGATCTTAGGCAACTGGTGAATGTTTCCTCCGGTGTGACTGTTATTATTTTATTGCTTTTATCCTCTGGGGATTTAAGGGAAGTTGATGTTAAATTCCCTGTTTAAGGTTTGAGTTATTACTGTTTAATCCCCTTTTAGGGTTTAGAACAGTATGTTAAAGAGGGTCATAATTATCTCTATTTCATCCCTAGTGTGATTTTAGGGAGATGTTCAGCCTTTATGTGTTGGTGAAAAATGAGGTGTTTTTCATCCTTTGATTTGTTCAAAGGAGGTGTTCATCCCTAATGGGATTCTAGGAAGGTGTTCATCCTTAGTGGAATTCTAATGAGGTGATTATCTTTTGAATTAATTTGCAAATATTAAATATTTGGTTTTGTTATATAAATAAAATATTCAATTTTTTTGATAGTTTAATATTTTTTGAGAGCAAATTGAGTCAAGAAGTCACCAAAGTAACATCTCTTGAATTGGGCAGTTCATGAAAAATATTGAATGTTAGTGTTTGTGTATATTCATGCGAGTATTAGTCGGCCCAAATGAAGATTAATATTTGGCCGAATTGCATACACACTTGTAATGATAAACATGTGATAATTATAAGGATTTGTTTTGTCGATGATAAATCAATCTAAAGACTAGTTTGTTGTTGGACGTGCTTTATTGTCAATGTTTGATTATTACAACAAGATACCTCTAACAGTTAATATTAATGTCCAAAGACTTGATATTGATGGTGCATTGGGTGTCTTGAGATGGGTTAAAACATTATTTGAATATATATTTATAATTATTTATTTTTTATATAATGTGAGCATAATTAGTTTATTTCTCGTGTTCTAAATTCAGCTACAATTGCTTCTGTATCTGCCAATTTAAATTATGTTCCAATCCTCAAAAGTATGTTTCCTACTTTGGTCTATTTTGAAGTCAATTTAGCGTCAGTATCTAGTAACATTTGGTGGTTAGACTCAAGTGCAACCACTAACATCAGTGTTTCTATGAAGGATTGCCTAAGCTACTGGAAGCCAATTGATTCTAAAAAAAATATGGATATATGTAGGAGATGACAAATCGGTAGAGGTGGAAGCTATAGGGCATTTTAAATTGTTATTGAGTACTAGTTTTTATTTGGATTTGAAAGACATTTTTGTTGTGCTGTTATTTAGATAGAATTTGGTTTCAGTTTCTTATTTGGACAAATTAAGTTATTTGTGTTCATTTGGAAACAATAAGTTCAGTTTGTCTTTTAATTCAGATATTGTTGGAACTGGTTCACTTTTGACTTATGATAATTCGTATTTACTTGATATTGTGGACCACTACAACAAAAACATCAAATAGTGACCGAATTTTTGGTCACTAAATGACCAAAATCGGTCACTAACTACAATAGTGACCGAAATAGTAACCAACCCAAATCGGTCACTATTTCCTTGGTCGCTGATTTCAGATGATTGAATCGATGACTGATCGATTCAGATCACTATATCGAGTCACTAACAAAAACATTAAAAAATTAAAAATATTTTCCCTTTTATATTCTTTTATAATATATTTTAATTATTTATTATATTTTTTAGAAATTTAAATTATTATTAGATTGAAATAATTGTCATTGTCAGGATTCAAACCCGAGTACCTTAGAATTAGAGACTGATACTCTAACCACTAAGCTACTAGGATTTTTTTATAATAATTTATAAATAAATTATATTTATATACAAATAAAAATATATATCCGTGTAAATATATAAATATAAAATATATAAATACAAATACAAATAAACATATATTTATATGTTGGATGTAAGAGCGAACTCGAGGGTGAAAGTGTGTGTCGAGTGGATTTTCAAAATTTGATGTCAAATTTGTGAGCGGATATCTTTATATGGGTTTATAATTTAATGACAGAATATAATCTTTATAATTTATTTATATAATGATATAAATATAATTTTTTTCTTTATTTATTTTTAATTTATTTTAATTTATTCTTTTTATCTTTTTTTCTTCTATTATTTAATTAAAATTCTTATATTAAAATAATTTTTTCAATATTAAAAATAATTAAATATTTATTTTTCAAATTATTTAATTTAAAAAATTATTATAAATTAATCTAATTATGATTATTAATGGAATAATTTTTTCCTAAGATATATTATTATAAATTAATCAAAATCATCTTTTAATAATTATTTTTTCCAGACATAGATTAATTTATAATAATTTGTTAAATTAAATAATTTTAAAAAATTTGAAAATAAATATTTAATTATTTTTAATAATGAAAAAATTATTTTAATATAAGATTTTTAATTAAATAATAGAAGAAAAAAAGATAAAAAGAATAAATTAAATTAAAATAAAATAAAAACAAATAAATAAATAAATAAATTTATATCATTATATAAATAAATTATAACGATTATAATCTATTATTAAATTACAAATTCATATAAAGAGACTCGCTCACAAATTTGACATCAAATTTTGAAAACTCACTCGACACACACTTTCACCCTCTAGCGTGGCCTTGACATCGAACATATAAATATATAAATATATCAAAATATATAAATATAAATATATTTGTATTTATATATTTTATATTTATATATTTACACGAGATATATATTTATTTGTATATAAATATAATTTATTTGTAAATTTTTATTAGAAAATTCTAACAATTTAGTAGTTGAAGTATTAGTATCTAACTCTAAGGTACTGATTTTGAATCTTATTAGTGGTAATTTTCTTAATCCGATAAAACAAACTTTGTTAATAAGACTTATATATTTTTGTGGTAAGCCGATGAGATTTATAGGTTAAACTAAAATTAGGGCAACTAAGTTGTTGTTATGAACTAAAACTCAAAAAGTAAAAAATAAAAAATATAATTAAATAAAAGAAAAAATATATACTTTTGCATTTTTATTTTCAAATATTAGTTTTTTTGATGAAATTATTTTTAATTAAAATGATATATATATATATATATATATAATTTTTATTTTTTTTAATTTTAATTTATTAATATTATCAAATTTTAGCTTCATGATTAAAAAAATACCAATAATTTAAATTTTATTAATTCTATAATTTTATATAATTATTATTATAAATTTAATTCTCCAATAACTAATAATATTAACACATTTATTAAATTAAAATTATTTATTTTAATTAATTATTTTGATTTTTTTTAACAATTTTTTAAAAATAAAAACGATAAAACTTAAAATTAATTTCTAACTAAATCTTCATAGATTTATGGTTAATAGTATATTATATTATTATGTTTAATTAAATTTTAAAATAAGTTCACTTAATCTTTAATCTTTTATAAAATACTAATATAAACTTAAAATATTTATCCAATTATTAAATTATTTAAGATATTAATATAAATTTGAAATATCAATTCAATAATTAAAATAATTTTAATTTTTTTATAAATACATTTTTATTAACATAAAAGTAATATATATATATATATATATATATATATATATATATATATATCAAAAAGAGACTAAATTAATAATTAATTTAATCATTGATTATATATATAAAAGAGACTAAATTAATAATTACTTTAATGATTGATTTAGTGATCGAATTCAGTGACTAATTTAATAATTAATTTTAATTTTTTTATTCACATACTAAATTTAAAAATAAAATCAAATAATTATATTACTAAATTATTTAATAAGTTAATAAACTATTTTTAAAAAAATTTATAATGTTATTAAAATATTTATCAATTATTTTAAATTATTAAGTAGATTTATATTTAATATATTATTAAAATATTTTTAAAAAATATTTATATAAATAAAAAATGGTTACTAATTTATAGATTATTTGTTTAGTGACTGAAATTTTAGTCACTAAATATAAAAAGAGAAATTAGTCACTAATTTAGTTACTATTAGTAACTCGAATTTTTCAGATCACTAATTTCGATCACTATTAACCATTTTTCTAGTAGTGACCGAATCAGTGACTGATTTCATGACCGAATCAGCGACCGATTCCGTGACTGAAATTTTAGTCACTAAATCAGTCACTAAATATAAAACAGAAATCGAGTCATTGATTCGAGTTACTATCGGTGATCGAATTTTTCGGTCACTATTAACCATTTTTCTAAGTAGTGGCCACCTATAATGAAACCCTTAATACGGAATCACGTGGTACTAAACGTAAAATTGAAAATACTCACTCGGGTGTAGGCATGGCAACGAGGCGGGGCGGGTTTTGCCTCCCCGATCCCCGCCCCGACTTTTTAACTATCCCCGTCCTTGCCCTCGATCCTCGCGGGTTAAAAATTAAGTCCATATCCTCGTCCCGTTGGGTTTCGGGTTCCCCGTCCCCGATCTATATTATTTTTAAAAAGATAATTATACTTATAATAATTAATTTTATTATATATTTTTTATATATAAATAAATATTTATAATTTTATAATTTATAATTATTATTAATTAAATATACATTTTAATTTATTATATTTATATAAAAATATGTATGTAAAATATATTTAATTATTTATATATATATATATATATATAGAATATTTATAACATTATTATTATTATTATTATTATTATTATTATATTCAAATATTTGAATACTTATGACATTATTATTATAATATTGTATTCAAACATTTAATTATATATATAAGTTAATTCATTTTTAAGTTTTCATTTAAAAATATGGAATATTTAGTTTATAAGGAAATATTTAATAATTTAATTCTTATTTAATTAGTTAGAAGTAATAAAAGTTTAAATTATCAATTTCTTTTAATCCTTTAAAATACAATTATTTTATTAAGATAAAATTTGATATATGATAAATAAGAATAATAAGATAAAAAAATATGACATAATAAAACCTAATAAATTTAAATTATAAATAAAATAATATTAGTTATTACTATGATTTATGTAAAGTATTTAGAAAAAGATAAAGAAAAAAAATTACTTTGTGTTCATCAAATTGATTGAAAAGATTAAAAAAAAATAATTTGATGGGAGAAATTAAGGAAGTGTAAAAAATAGAAATGTAAGAGAGAGAATAATGTAATAAATTAATTGATATAAAAGATTAAAAAAGACAAAAAACATAAAAGTGGGTAGAAGAAAAATAAAAATTGGTGAAATATTAAAAAAATAACCTTATATGTAATAGAAAAAGAAAAGAAAATACATTTAAAGTATTAATATTTTAAATTTTAAATTTAAATATAAAGTCGGGGTCGGGGTCGGGGTCGGGATTGCATTACCCATCCCCGCTCCCGCCCCCGACTTTTTAAAGCGGGGAAAACCCGAACCCGACCCGGCCCCCGGTCAACTCGGGTTTTCCTCGTCAAACTCGGGCGGGGGACGGGTCGGTCCCCACGAGTACGGGTTTAACTGTCATCCCTACTCAGGTGCATTATGTCACAAGTGCTCAGGTCACAATCGAATTGTGGCGCTTGGGCTTGTGTTACACTCTTAAAGATATGATAAGGAGTATGATTTATCATTCCATCTTACCGGAATCACTATGGGGAGAGGCACTAAAAACGACAACTTATATTTTAAATAGAGTACTAATTAAAGCAGCTACCAAAACACCTTATGAGCTTTGGACTGGGCAACAGCCTAGTCTGAAGCATTTTCATGTGTGGGGTTGTCCAGCTGAGGCAAGGCCTTATAAGCCAAATGAAAAGAAATTGGACCCCCGAACAGTAATTAGTTATTTTGGTTATGCTGAAAGATTCAAGGGATATAAATTTTATGATCTCACATTAAAGACAATTTTTGAGACGGAAATTGCTACGTTCTCTGAGGATATTGAGTTTGGGGAGAAGAATAAGATTAAGAACTTATCTTGGACGAAGAATCGGTAACAATTTCATAATCGATTCAAATAGTTACTTTTGATAAAGTAAGTTCGGAACCTTCACAAGGCATTGTTGATGAACCCCTTACTCAAGATGATTTGGTTGTTGTTGAATTATTGGCAAGCGTACCAAAATTATCAATCGCAGTATAGTGTTTCGATTAAATAAAAGTCGATCCCACGAGGAACAGTTTCAATGGAAATTCCCAATTATGCTTACTAAGTAGATTAAACACATTGGGTTTTGCAAATAAGAGTTGAATTAAAATTAAATGACAAAGAACTGTAAATTGTTGAGAAAATATCAATTAAAGGTACTTAGGATTGACTTCCTTCCTTATCCCTCTTTTGTAATGGCTAAATCAATTAAGAACGTCAATTAACCTAACAATGTTGATGTAACCTACTCAAACCATCCATGTTGATTCCTCACACATGAAATTCATAAGAAAACCTAATAAATGTTGATTCCTCACACAATTAAGAGATTTTCCAGCATTAGGGTTAGAGTGTTAAGAAATTGATACATTCATTCCATTCCTCGCAATTAACGTAACAAATATTTTTACCGTGATCTAGGGTTCAAGATATATTTTCCAATCATACCCCAAACATCAAGAATAAATCATTCCAAAGCATAAAGGATAAGAATAACAACATCAAAGCATAGATTAATATCTCAAAATATCACCATGATACAAAAGAGTTCAAAGGAAGTGCACCGAATCCTAAGAGAATGAAGTTAGTCACTCATGTTGGCCATTACAATGCTCTAATTGATGAAGAAGTGAAGAATTGATGAAGATTAGATGAAACCCTAAAAGTAGGCATGCCTCCTCTTCTCTAAGACTGCTTCCTTTCTCAAAACACATATTATCTTTTTATAAGATAATTTAGGTCGGGTCTTGCATCATTCATTCGCTTAAGCGTTCTTCTTTCTTTCAATTTTTCTCTAATTATGCTGACAATTATGTTCCTTACTCTTGTATCAAGGTATTCTCGAATTCATCCTATATTGGGAGAAAAATATATTAGAATTAACATAAGTTAAGTGGTTTCATAACAATTCAAAGTATAATTATATCAACTTTTTACCACTTAACAACTCCCCCCAACCTAGAATCTTGTTTGTCCCAAGCAAAGTAATTTTTTCAAAACAAAACCATCACCTATTATCACTTTCTCTTCCAGAACCACAACATAAACAAATTTTTAGATGTGATGCTCACAACTCCAAATGAAAATAGAACACATAAGCATTCAAGTTACAGAAACCAACAAAGAATAATTAGTCCTCAACTATCCTTAGAGAAGCATGATCTCTCAAAAAGAGTTATATATACTCATCTCTAATTCTCACAGGTAAGTGTTTATCTCATTCAATCACTTCATTTAGACAATCCAATATTGATAATCATCTTCAATTAATCAACATTTGTTAAGCAAGACTTAAATCAAAAGGTCTTTTGAGGCTTGTAATGGGGCTGGGCTAAGAAAGAATTCTTGGTTTTTTCTGGAATAAACAAAAATATTTGAGAAATTCAACTCATATGAATGATTCTTGATTAACAATTCTTCAAGTCAGGTTTCAAACTTCATGTTTTTGTCTCTAACACAATGACAGTGAGTTAATGATCTCACAAGTTATTATTCCCCCCTAAACTACTTTTCTATTATTTATTTTTCTCATGCTTTTGCATGTATTCTTTTTTGCTTTGCCAATTTTTAAGCTTTGCTTTTCCTTTTTCTTTACACCTTTTTTTTTAACAATAACACCTCAATAATACCTGTAGGATAGCAATACCCAACAATAGGAAACATAGGGACATTCATGTTTATTTCCTTTCTCAAATATAGGAAGGTAGATAAATAGTGTTTAGGCTTAAGGGTTCTGTTTAAGAAACAATATTATTTTTGGCTCAGAAGGGTTCAAATGGATGTCCTATAATTAATGCAGGGTTGACTATTTAGCTCTAGGTTATATCTACTACAAAGAAAAAAAAATGCCTTTATCATTTTCAAGTCTTGCAAACATGTAATCACATCAAAGAATCAACCAATATCAGTTATCAATCACAAAGTGTTAACACTCAATTTATCTGTTTTTGGTACTCTACTCACCTGGGTTTTGGCTAGCTTCTCCAATTCAGTTAATTCCTAATTCTCCTCATCAATTCCTTTTCACTATCATACTCAACATCCCAAAATCACTTGTTATTGGAAACAATCAAAATGGTTTTCTTCAGTTCCATATTTGAATTAGATAATAAGCAATTAAAAACATTAAATTAAAAACAAAGGAATTAAAAACATTAAAAACAAATTAAAAACAAAGGAATTAAAGACATTAAAAACAAAGTAAGTTTCCTCCCTCATTTTCTTCACTTGTCATCTATTCCTTATCTTGTGCCTCAGCCTCAGCTGTAGACTTTCTCACCCCCTCCAGAAAAGTTGGACTGTCCCCAGGCCATTGAAGTAAGGCTTCAAAGTCTTGAGAAGAAGTGCACTGTGTACCTGGAGCAATCTTGCAAAGAAAGAACCTAAGAAAAATGCACAAAAAACTTAAACTACAAAAAGAAAAACAACAAATTCAAAATATTGGGTTGCCTCCCAGGAGCGCTTGTTTAACGTCTTCAGCTCGACGCCTATTTGCTTTAGGGCTCATGCAGGTGAGTGATCAAGGTGATATATACACATTCTCCATCCCTTGACTGTCCTTGTGGGAATGAATTTATTCTTTTCATTGCGAATAACCTTACTACTGTCAGAAATTGGATAAATCATACCTGCTTCAGGAGGTTTCAGTACCTTTCTTTGAACAACTTCCTTCATAGTCAGATTGAGATGTCTTCGGGGTTGTGCAATAGGCTTGTAATCTTGTTTTTCAATTGAGATGGGTAATTCCTCCAAAGTATCTATTTTGAGACAATCTTTCTTGTCTTTCAATTGTTGTACAGCTTCAAACAGATTAAAATTAACTTCATCATCTCCACTTCTAACTTTCAACTTGCCCATGTCAACATCTATAATTACTTTGGCAGTCTTCATAAATGGCCTTCCCAGGATCAATGGGACTTCCTCATTTTCCTCCATGTCCATAATCACAAAAGCAACAAGAAATATGAATTTATCCACTCTAACTAAAACATCTCCTGCTACTCCATAAGGAATCTTTAGAGATCTGTCAGCTAGCTGCAGTGTCATTCTTGTAGGCTTTACTTCTAAGTCTCCTATTCTTTTAAGCATAGACAAAGACATTAGATTTATACTAGCACCCAAATCGAGTAATGTCTTGCCTACTTGTAATGTCCCAATTGTGACTAGTATAGTAAAACTACCAGGATCCTTGAACTTTTGAGGTAATGATTTCTGAATTATAACACTACATCCTACTTCTAGCTCCACTGTTTCTGTAGTAAATCTCCTTTTCTTAGTTAACAACTCTTTCATAAATTTTGCATAAGTCGGCATCTGCTCCATGGCTTCCATAAATGGAATATTAATTTGTAAATGCTTGAAAATATCCATAAATCTTACAAACTGTCTTTTTTATCTTTCTTGGAAGGATGACGAGGATATGGTAAATCCTTTAATTGCGGTATTTGACTCTCATCTTTCTCCCTCTTCTTCTCACTATTTTTATTTTTTTCTTCTTTTTCAGTATTTTTTTCTTTTTCTACACTCTCCCTTTTATTTTTCTCTTTTTCTCCTTCACACTCATCTTTCTTCTTTTCATCCTCTTTTTCTTGTATGATTTCCTTCTTTACAGCCAGGTTCTCACCAATCCCTTTTTTTATAACCTTATCACTCCTTGTAGTTATCGAATTGCATTGCTCCCTGGGGTTGGTTTGTGTGTTAGCTGAAAATTGTCCTCCTTGTTATTGCTCAGATAATTGCTTAGCCAGTTGGCCTATCTGGGTCTCTATATTTCTGAATGAAGCTTCAGTATTTTTTTTATTAGCCATAATATTTCTGAATGAAGCTTCAATATTTTGCTGATTAGTCATAGTGCTTTGCATGAATTTTTCTACAATATTCTCCAATTTACTTATTCTATCAGGCACTGAAGGATAATACTGTTGCTGCTGATGATATGGGGGTTGCTGATATGAATGTTGTTGAAATGCAAGTTGTCTAGTAGATGAGCTAACACCTTGTTTCCACCCAAAATTCTGATTCTGATTATGATTCCCACTCCATCTTTGTGCAGTATTATTCTGATAATTGTTAGGATTAGGAAAATTACCTTGTCTGCCTTGACTACTACCTTTGGCACCCATATAATTAGCTTATTCTTGTTGAATGTTGCCTTGATAAGAGCATTGTTCATTTGCATGATCACCTCCACACACATCACAACTCATCTGTTGATTAGGGATAGATTGTACTGTGTGCATTTGTTGAGGTAATTTCTCTATTTTCTGGTTCAATGCTTCAATTTGTTGCATTATAAGTTTATTCTGGGCTAAGATAGCATCTGAGTTGTTAAGTTCAAGAACTCCCTTCCTTTGAATTGGATGTCTATCATGTTGGGTCTGTTGGTCTGTAAAGGCTAGTGCATCAATAATTCTGGTGGCATGATCAATTTCTACATCCAACATGGATCCTCCTACTGCAGCCTCTAATAGCATCTTTGCATCATGTCGCAAGCCAGTATAGAAATATTCAACTGAGAAACGTCATCAAATCCATGATTTGGGAAACTTCTCAATAGTGATTTAAAATTTTCCCATGCTTCACAAAATTATTCATCTGCTCCTTGTCTGAAAGAAGTGATGTCAGATTTTGCTTTGATATAACGGGATGGTGGGAAAAATCTATTCAGAAACTTCTCTTCTACACTACTCCAATTAGTCAGACTCTGATTAGGATGTGCTTTCAGCCACTCCTTTGCCCTACCTGCCAAAGAAAAAGGAAATAATATCAAATATGCAGATTCAAGATTTGCTGCTCTAAATCCCATTGTACCAATCAACTCGTAAAAAGTAGAAAAATGAATATAAGGGTCTTCATGATCCAATCCAGTGAATTGATGAGCATTAATCAAGCTTAAGAAAGATGGATTCATCTGCAATGTATGATCATCTGGAACAACAATGCTGGAAAAATGTCTTGGACCTTGCTGCATAGCACAATTTCTAAGAGTTCTTCTAGGTGGATTTGCATTTGGGTTTTGATTTGGATTTATATTGGGATCTGGATTCGGATTCAGATATGCTCCTTCTTCCGCCATATCTTCTATAATTGGGTCTGGTAAATCAAATGTGGAAGAAGAATTAGCAGATTCTCTTGTGGCTTGTTCTTGAGTTTCCCTTCTTCTTCTACCCCGGTTCCTCCGAGCTGTTTTTTCAATCTCTGGATTAAATTCTAACTGCTCTGAAGATACATGTCCTCTTAAACGCATAAATCAAAAGAGTAACTCAAGCAAAGATTATCACAAGACAATAATTAATTAAAACTAAAACTGAAAAATAAAACGAAAACAGAAATAAAAATAAAATACTCAATAAGCTAAACAAATAATTCTCAAAGAACACCGTTCCCCGGCAACGGCGCCAGAAATACTTGTTGAATTATTGGCAAGCGTACCAAAATTATCAATCGCAGTATAGTATTTCGGTTAAATAAAAGTCGATCCCATGAGAAACAATTTCAATGGAAATTTTCAATTATGCTTACTAAGTAAATTAAACAGATTGGGTTTTGCAAATAAGAGTTGAATTGAAATTAAATGACAAAGAATTGTAAATTGTTGAGAAAATATCAATTAAAGGTACTTAGGATTGACTTCCTTCCTTATCTCTCTTTTGTAATGGTTAAATCAATTAAGAACGTCAATTAACCTAACAATGTTGATGCCACCTACTCAAACCATCCATGTTGATTCCTCACACATGAAATTCATAAGAAAACCTAATAAATGTTGATTCCTCACACAATTAAGAGATTTTCCAACATTAGGGTTAGGGTGTTAAGCAATTGATACATTCATTCCATTCTTGGCAATTAACGTAACAAATATTCTTACTGTGATCTAGGGTTCAAGATATATTTTCCAATCATACCCCAAACATCAAGAATAAATAATTCCAAAGCATAAAGGATAAGAATAACAATATCAAAGCATAGATTAATATCTCAAAATATCACCATGATACAAAAGAGTTCAAAGGAAGTGCACTGAATCCTAAAAGAATGAAGTTAGTCACTCATGTTGGTTATTACAATGCTCTAATTGATGAAGAAGTGAAGAATTGATGAAGATTAGACGAAACCCTAACAGTAGTCGTGCCTCCTCTTCTCCAAGACTGCTTCCTTTCTCAAAACACATATCATCTTTTTATAAGAGAATTTGGGTCGGGCCTCGCATCATTCATTCGCTTAAGCGTTCTTCTTTCTTTCAATTTTTCTCTAATTATGCTGACAATTATGCTCCTTACTCTTGTATCAAGGTATTCTCGAATTCATCCTATATTGGGAGAAAAATATATTAGAATTAACATAAGTTAAGTGGCTTCATAACAATTCAAAGTATAATTATATCAACTTTTTACCACTTAACAGTTGTTCATGAAGAACAAACTCAAGATCCTCAAGAACTTGTGCATCATGAGCCAATAACTTTGCGAAGATCCACTAGAGAAAGAAGAAGTGCTATTTCGGATGATTACATGGTATTTCTTTAGGAACATGAGGAAAACAATGATATAATGGAAGATGACCCAGTTAACTTCCGTCAAACTATGAAAGGTTCTAACTCTCAAAAGTGGATTGAAGCAATGAAGGAGGAGTATAAGTCCATGCAGGACGATAAGGTTTGGGAACTTGTCCCATTACCAGAAGGTATGAAACCCATTGGTTGCAAGTGGATATATAAGACCAAACGGGATTCTAAAGGTAATGTGGAAAGGTATAAGGCTCATTTGGTAGCTAAGGGCTATATCCAAAAGGAAGGGATTGACTTTAAAGTCTCTTTCTCTCCAGTTTCATTGAAAGACTCTTTTAGGACAATCATGGTTCTTGTAGTGCATTATGATTTGGAGCTTCATCAAATGGATGTCAAGACGGCATTTCTCAATAGCAACATTGATAAGATAATTTATATTGTACTACCAGAAAATTTTGTGCAGGGAGATCCAAAGAATATGGTTTGCAAACTAAAAAATCCATTTATGGACTAAAACAAGCATCTCGTTAATAGTACTACAAATTTCATCAAGTAATTCTCTCATTTGGCTTCGAGATGAATATTGTTGATGATTGTGTGTATCACAAGTTTAAAGGGAGACAAGTTTAGTCTCAATCAGTGCCCAAAGGGGAATTTGGAAATTGAGGAAATGCAAAATATTCCCTATGCATCAGCTATAGGGAGTTTGATATATGCCCAAGTATGTACACGTCCAGACATAGTATACATAGTTGGGATTTTAGGCAGATATTTAAGTAATCCAGGAATGAACCATTGGAAAGCAGCAAAAATGGTCATGAGATGTTTAAAGAGAACAAAAGATTATATGCTCACATACAGGAGGTCAGACCAGTTGGAGATCGTTGGGTTTTTTTACTCAAATTTTGCAAGATATCAAGAATTTGTAGCATGCAGAGACATCAAATCATGGAATATGTCTGAGAAATTTTGTCACATGACTGCAAATTGTGAAAGATATTGAAATACCACTTAAGTTATATTGTGACAACAAATCAACTGTATTGTTAAGGAAAGAGTACATAGTGGATAGATTCCCATAGAACACTTAGGGACAACCTCCATGATAGCAGATCCTCTAACTAAAGGACTTATGCTCAAGGTCTTTCATGAGCATGTTGCTCACATGAGTGTTTTATAGTTTGAGGAATTTGTGGTTTAGTGGGAGTTAATCATTTTCATATATTTTATGTTCTATGTTTAATTTCATGTATGTATACATTGATTTTTTGGACATATTTGGTTATCTATAGATATGCGGTTTTTCGTTCATTCATTACACTTTGTACATTAAGGTTATTATATCGATCTCGATAAGTTAAAGTTTGGACCAGTTGAAAATAGACGTGTACAGATTATCTTCACGTAATTTTTCATGCTACACATTTCATGATGAATCCATGTCATTTGGTTATGTTAGGATGAGTAATCATTGTTGGTTTTAGTTGCGATAATGCAATGAAAAGTTGGTTTGGTTCTATATCCTGATATGATCAATGGACGGGACTTTTGGAGTATGCTAAAAGAATATAATGATAATTTTGAGCTAATAAACTCTAACACATTTGTAAGGTTGTAAGGACATATATATATTTGTGACCAGTGTAAGATTGTTGGCAAATTTTTGGTCATGTATATATATGATACATAATTTAAATGTGTTAGGGTCATTATTTATTAAGCCAAATAATAAAGTAATCTGACTAAATTAAAAAGTTTGGCTAAAGACATATGTCATAAAAATAAAATTGTGTAGAGACTATAAATCAATTTCTAATTTGATGAGGGGTCAAATTGGAAATACTAAAACTTATGTAATTAACCTAATTCTAGTTAAGTTAATGGGTCATGGTCCCCTTCTAAGAGCACGTAGACAGAACGTAAGTTTTACTCCCGTTCTTTTCTTTCTATCCCCATCAAGAGAGAAAATCAAGAGGGAAATACAGGTGTTCTCGAGGTGGAAGACCATAAGATCAATATTGCTCTACAAGAATATCATCATTATGGCTAATTTAGGTACGTTTTCGCATTTGATTTACAATATGTTTATGAATACGGGATTATATTTATGTTTAATCATTAAAATCAAAATCAGATCATAATAGTAAATTACTAACATGTATATTTATACATTTATTTAATATATATATATATATTTAATATTTATATTTAATAAATATATTTATATTTGAAAAAAATAAAAGTAAAAACAGATCAAAATTCTGCTCTTAGAGATGGAATTCTGACCGTAATAAAAAAGTGTGCTAATTTTATATTAATGGAACAAATAATGCTAGCCTCGGAAATCTATGGTCAATTGAAAAAAAATAAAAAAAATTCTCGTGAGTATCTTCATTTGTTGCTAATACATATTATTAATAAACTCTGTTGTATGATATATTTGTATAATTCTATATTTCTTTTCTCCGTTATTGTTTTATATTATGTTTATTGATTATTATGGCTTAATTAACCATAAATTTAATATATAAAAAATTGAAAATTCTTATAATTTTTTTACTTAAGAGAAGATAATTAAAAAATACTTAGATTGTTAAACTTAAAATATGTTTATCATTTGACAAATTAGTGTAATTCAATAATATATACTTAAAATATGTTAGGAAGAATTGAAATATAAATATTCATTATAAGAAAGAAAAATTTATTTAACAGATAAGGGGATACGGTGATGAAGTTTAATCCAATATGATTATATATTTTTATTCCATCTAATTTATATTAGTTTAAAAATACCAAAAATATCTTGTAATTTAGTCTCAATATTTCTTTTAAATTATAATTATTCAGTTTTGTTTCTTTCTATTTAAGCTAAACACAATAAAGTTAGTTTTGTTCTTAATATTACCATTCTCCATATAGGTTGGACACTTTTATTTGTTTTAAAAGTTCTAACAATGCTCTTGTCAGAAAATCAACACCATCCTTTTTTATATTAACAACCTTATAAATGTTTTAAAATAACTAGTTTGTCCACCTTTCGTAGATTTGAATGCCTGTGAAAATGCACAAAAAATTCTTGAATTGAAATGAATAAATATGTAACCTTTTGGAAATAATAAGATTTATTTTTTTACAAGAATGCAAGAGGTTGATGCTCATCATCTTGGTCCTTATTTCTCTATTTGACAACTGAAAAAACCTTTTCCCATAATTTTCCTTTCCCTAAAAGAGCTAAGTTTATGAAAGTCTCATAAAAGAGTTTTACTCGACCATGCATCTCACTGGCCTTTTGGACCTGAGTCCAAATACATCATATCATATATATTGGGCTAGATAAAGATAGAAATTTTGTCTAGCGCATATTCATTTTCTAATTACTTAAATAATATAATGTAGGTTTTATTTATCTATTTAGCCTAATTTTTTTAAGTTTGAGAATTTAATTTCCTAATACACCACACCTGAACATAGTTGCATTTTTTTTTCAAACCATTTAGAATTCGATTTACAGACAACTAAATTTTGAATTAGTTTTTCTTTTTCTAATTTTTGTTTATTTTGTTAAAAAAAACTAACTAAAATATATATATATATATAATATTATAATGTTCTATTTAAAATTTATAGTTTTAAATTATAATTTTAAAAAGATTTATATATTTATTATATTAATAATATATTTATATTTATTGTTGAAAGTAGTAAAATAATAATTTTAAAATATATTATTAAATATTATATTTATATTTTATTTATATAATTTTTTTAATTCTTTGATTTATTTGATATTGTAATATTTTTTTTAGAAATTAATAACAAATTAGGAGGATAATAAAAATCTTAAAAATTATATGTATATAAGATGAAATAATATTTTTATGTAAAATTATATTTTTGAAGTGTATTTTTTTTTGTGTTTTGTAATATTTTGGAAGATATATATATTTTATATTTTAGAAATGAAAGTAAATTATATATAGGAAAAATAATGTATTAATATTTTTGAAATCCTTGGTACATTAAATAAAAAATTTGTGAATAAAAAATATATGTAAAACTATAACTTTTTATTTAAAATTTGTACAGTTTGAAATTATAGTTTTAAAAAGAGTTATATATTTATTAGATTAACAATATATTTATATTTATTGTTGAATGTTGTAAAATAGTAAAAAAATTTTAAATGTATTATTAAATTTATTAGAAATATTAAATAATAGGAGATGGAGAAATAAATTAACTAAGAAGTACAAAACATTGAAGTGTATTTTTTAATAGTGTTATTAAGTTTAATTGTACTAAGTGTAACCACAATTGATGATATATATTAGTCTTTTTGATGATGATGTTAGTCTTTTTGATGTTGTGTAATATTGTTAGCCTCACTATGTTTGTATGTTGTAACATTTTCGGAAATAAAGTTGAGTTACTATTAAGATTTTCATAATTTGTTAAATTCATATTAATGTCTTAAAAAATTCAGTACATTGTCTTTATTGCTTGGAATACTACAAGAAAACATCATTATCTCGTTTTTATCACACTCATAACCCCACTCATAAGTTCCAAAAAGTTACACCCCTATTATATAGATTTTAGCTTTCTTAATTTACTATTATATGGTTAAAGAATAATTTATAGCAAAAATATGTTTAGAATAAATGAAATATATATTTATAATGTAAAAGAAAAATAAATTAAGATGTAAGTGAATATAGGGATGACAAAACGGGCTAGGCCCTGCAGGCCGGCCCGCTAGCCTGCCATAATATGACGGGCGGGTTGGTGTTTTCGACCCACCGCCCGCTTTGGCCTACCTCGCCAAGCCCGCCAACCCGTCGGCCAATCCGCGAGACGGGCGAGTCGGCCGCGACCCGCCTAATTAATAAAAAAATATTTTTTTATTGTAATAAAATTAATTATAAAGATAATATATAAAGTTAAACATTTTAAAAAAAGAATTAAAAAAGTTCCACTCTCACAGATAATATTTTCCTCGCTAAAACATAACATTCTCTCTCCTGTTTTCCTTGTTTATTCTAAGCACCGATTATTTTTATCCTTATTACTTGAATTAAAGGTGTAAGAATTACTCAACCAAAAATAATATGAAGTTTTATCAAATAAAAAATATATAGGTATTTGAATTTTTCAATATAAAAAATATAAATTTTATAAGTTTTAACGTTATATATATATATATATATATATATATATATATATATATATATATTTGTTATTATTAAAATTTACATAATAATAAATAATAACAAATATATATATATATATATTGAATTATTGACAAATAAATAATAATCTTATTATTAAATTTATTAAAAAAATATTTTAAAAAATAAATTATTTTTTTCTAAATTATGGCGGTCAACCCGTCATGACTATAACAGTCAACCCGCCTCGCCCCGCTTTTGGCGGGCCAAAACGGGGTGGGCTGACCCATTTTGTCATCCCTAAGTGAATATAACTTTTATTGAATGGATGAAAGATAATACAAAAGTTTAATACAATTAATGATGGGATATGGATCCTCTAATGTCAAGGTCGTGAGGACAATGATTTCTTGTGTGCCCTGGTGTTTTACAGTATGAGCACTTTTGTGGGTGTCCTCCTTCTCTGATGTCCATCTCAGTCTTGATTCTAGTTGATTTGGGCCGACCTTGTGAACTCCTTCTCGTAGTTGGATTTGGCGAAACTTGTGGGCCTTCATATGGTGGCCAATATTGTTCATGCCTTAGCTCCCCAAACATATGGTCATACACTTTCATGACGACATCCAACCTACAATGGGGACCGATGTACATGTTGAAGTCATGATAGACATGTTTGCAAGTTGCTAACACATGAGAACACAGTATATGCATTTTTTGAAACTTTCCACAATCACACCATCGTTCATCTAACCTAACAACAAATGTACCCAGAGGACGTATTTCTCTTGGGTTGACCATTTCCTCCACCCTGAATCTTGTCGTATTTCTATCAAATTCAACCACCCTGTGGGTATTTGATTTTGAATCACTATCTTGTAGGACCTTGGTGACATTTTCATAATAGACATGACCAACACTTATCATTGCAGTTATGTGCTTCCCTTTTTCTGTGAAGAAGGTGTTGCATCTGGTATATGTGGCCAATACTATGGAAGAGATTGGTAGATTTCTTGTTTTCTTCAAAACTGAGTTGATAGCTTCGGCCAGATTAGTTGTGAGGTGACCCCATCTTCTGCCTTCATCATACGCAAGTGCTCATTAATGTCTTAGAATTTGGTCAATCCAAGTTGCTACATTCGGGTTCTCTTCCCTTATGATATTGTAGTAATAGTTACATCTTGGCTTAGTCATTGTGTATGCTACAAATATAATTTAAAGTAATATTGATTAAATATAACAAAGAATAATGGAAGATCACACATAATTGAATAAAATTTTGGAATTTTAAGTACTTACCCATGTTCACAAGGTCCTTCTTCAGAGTTATATTTTTTAATCTTCGAGTGAAATTTTGTGCAATTTGTCGAATATATAACACATGCACACAATTTCCTTGATTCCATCCACTTCTCGGTCTATTGAATGCTACACTGATGGAGTTATGGCGATCTGAAATTAAGCACATGTTTTCTTGAGGTGTAACGTGACTCCTAAGGTTTTTAAGGAAAAAAAAACAAGTTTCTGCCATTTCACTTTCAACACTAGCAAAATCAATAGGGAATATGTTGTTCATCCCATCTTGTGCTACAACCACTAGAAGAGTGCCCCTATATCTCCCGTAGAGAAAGGTTCTATCCACTTGCCTTAACGGTTTGCAATAGGGAAATCCATTAACACATGGTTTGAAGGTCCAAAATACTCTTTTGAAATATATTTTGTTTTGCAGGACCTCCTCACCATCAATTATGACCTGAGTTTTGAATTGGTATACAAAACTATGAAGAAATGTTTGCATTGCTTGTAGTACCTGTGACAATTTCTTAAATGATTCTTCCCAATTTTTGTACACATGTTCAATTGATTGTTTCTTGGCCAACCAAGCCTTTCTATACGTTGTTATGTAGCCTAGTGAGGTCTTGATGGAAGTAATGATTGTTGCAATTGGTGTTGATGGATCATATTCGACCATCTCACGAATGTGTTGGGAAATGATACGTGATCCCAACCTGTTATGATCTTGTGTAATGAGTTGTGTGGCACAGGTGTGAGACCCTTCGATTTTTCTTATTTCCCATACTTGATCTCTTGTTCGAAGGATGGCTTGACACTTCCACAAACATTGATGGTGGACACATTGCACCCTCAGCCTTGTTGTGTTGGAGTGTGTTGTTTTGTATGTGCAATGGTTTGTGATATGAAATGTGTTTAAAGCATCTATGACTTGTTCCTTTATTTGGAACCTCATTCCCTGGGTTAATGTACTAGGTTCATGCTCAAATGTGTCATGTTGAATATTAAAGTGGTCGTATGCATGAGAATATTGTTGGTCTACATGTTGGGAAAATTCTTCATAGGACTAGAAGTGTCGGGGCAAGTTGTATTGAAGAGATAAATGAAGTTGTTGTTGTATAGGAGGGATATCTATGTTTTCTTCTTCATCATCTGCGTGCTGGCTAAGGATGTCATCCTCATCCTCACTAAATGGGTCTAATGACGACAAAGGTATTACCTAATGTTTTGTTTTCTTATAGAGAAGGAAAGGAGAACTGTTGTGTGTCGACATATGTAGGAGATGGGAGAAGTTGTGAGGTCGATTGACCGGTCAAGAGTTGGGTGTATGATTGTATGTCATTTTCTCATTCCCCTATATATGTGGTGTTAAGGTCAAATGATTGATGCGTGGGTTGGGTTTGCAAGGGTTGTTGATGTTCATGAGAATGATTAAAATAATTGGGCTGGGAAGATGAAATACCTATGTTGTAAGTCGTACAAATTTCCAAGGATCTCAAAGTTGAGTTGGCCTTTATGATGTCCATGGCTCCATCCAAGTCATCATCATCTTCAATCTTTGTTGTTATGTAAGTCACATGTCTGCTACAAATTTGTGTTAGAAATCTAAAATGGAGGACTGGAGGTGGATTGGTTGGATCTCTCTTCGCTCGTTGCAATACTATCTCTATTAATTGCGAAAATGTGAAACCTATATGAAGTTGAACCATGATACAGGTGTCAGACTTAAACAAAATACAATTTTTAGGGTTAGGAATCATGTCACCATTATCATAGATGCATGCAAATAAAAGTTTTGAATAACTATGGTTTGAAATTTGTGGTAAGGTCCCTCTTTTGTAGCCAAAAGTTAGGTGATCATGTGACCCGCACATTAACCAACGTGATCATGTGATCCGCACCACACCTTATGTCATCATGTGACTTGGATATTTCCTTGTGTGATCATTTGACTTACACATAACTTTACGTCATCATGTTAATACGATTTTTTTTATACAATGATAAACATAAATAAGATTAATCGAATTAACATAAATGATAATATTGGATGGATTGAAATGCTTGTTACACATGACAAGAAGAGTGATAACATAAGGTTCATGGAATTTTCATAAATCCAGGTACATGATCATTAATCTAAGTTTAGTGATTGGTTCAAGTTATTAGCTAAATCATAATAAACTTTAGACGGGGTTGCGCTTTGGTGCATTTTTGTAATAAATGTCATGAACTTCTGTAGCATGTTCTGTTGCCGTTAAAAACAATGCCTCGACATCGTCATATACAAATATCTTACATGATCTATAATGTGCAGTGGTGGCAGATATGAAAATCGGTAACCTATATTGTAATTTGACTTCATATTCGTTTACTGTTGGCATGTTGAAGTGGTTGAGAATAGTTTGCTTCACTTCTACCATATTCATTATGTTTGTTATGGTCACCCAAGCCGTTTGAGAGCTAATGTATGTTTTAGAGTATTTTTCTTCCTTTAAAATGGTATCGTTGAAGTACACCAACACTGTGAAAGTTGTAGATGTCATTATTGGTTGCAGTAGCTTGTCACTGAGTTGATTGGTCGAACAACCTATAAGTTGCTCTATTTATAGGACAATTGTTCACTTGGGCCAACAACAATGATAATTCCACATACGAAATCTAATGGCTAAGAATGAATTTGTGGAGATGAACGCACATGATTTATATCCACACTACACGAGGTCTGACCATCATGAATGACACGTGAAGGCTTTAATCCATGTGACAAAGTGCTCCAAATTTAATCTGAGGGTTGAAATTAAATCTGTAGAGATGAACGCACATGATTTAAATCCACATTGTACGAGATCTGACAGGGTTTTATTAAAGCATGGTCGTGTCATTATGACTAAGCAATATGCCTTATGTAGTGGATCTCAATCCTGTGTGTTCAATTTTTGTGCTTTCAATCACAGTTGTTAACTAAAAAAACGTACACTGTCCATTATGACACTATAAATAATGGTATTGTGTCATACCATAACTCCCCAAAGCTGATGATTATTACCATGCATTGACTCATTCACTCTCTCAATCAATGTTTTCACATGCACCCTGCTCTCATGGATAACTATCAAAGATAGCCCACACTGCACGAGGTTTAATCACCATCAATAACGCATGCAGGCTTTAGTTCTTATCACAAAGTACATCAACTTTAATCAGAGAGTTCAAATTGAATCTGTGGAGATTAACGCACAGGATTTAGATCCACATTGCACGTGGTCCGACAAACTTTTATTAAGCGTGCAGGCTTTTAGTCTATATATTTTGAAAGGCGAAGTTCAATAAGCATACTTACGGTCATCATAATCATATATTACAATTTTTTCAAGAGTGTTAGTCAAGATTGAAGAAAGAATCTTAACAAAATGTTGTTGTGGAGACAATAAGAACATAGAACTGCCTACACCGCTTTGATGGTATGTTAGTTCTATTGTTATTATTGTTCAAGTTATTTTTTTCTCATTAAATAATGTTATTTTTTTGGCTATATAGGATGCATAACAAAGTATTATATCGTCGTATTGTCATTCTATGCAGAAACCACATCCTCTTCTTCCCATAATAGAAGAAGCTGGGTTCGGCGGTGTTGCTAAATTAAAACATTTAAAGGTAGATCATGCTTTAGTTACCGCTTTGGTGAAGAGGTGGAGACCTGAGACACATACTTTTTATCTGCCAACAGGAGAATCCGCAACAACATTGCAAGATGTTTCACTTCAATTGGGGCTTAGAATTGATGGTCCAACTGT
>OY731403.1:17899439-17940487 GCA_963425845.1 Sphenostylis stenocarpa | reverse complement strand
ATGTTACAATATTCTCTTTATTTACCGAAAAATTACTCTTTATTTATCGAAGAGTTACTCTTTATTTACTGAACAGTTACTGAAGATATTTACTAAGAGTTACTCTTTATTTACTGAAGAGTTATTCTTTATTTACCAAAGAGTTACTCTTTATTTACCGAATGGATACTCTTTATTTACTGAACAGATACTTAAGATATTTACCAAGAGTTACTCTTTATTTACTAAAGAGTTATTCTATTTTTACCGAAGAGTTACTCTTTATTTACCGGAGAGTTACTCTTTGTTGACTGAACAGTTACTGAAGATATTTAGTAAGAGTTACTCTTTATTTACTGAAGAGTTATTCTTTATTTACCGAAGAGTTACTCTTCATTTACTGAAGAGTTACTCTTTATTTACTGAACAGTTACTGAAGATATTTACTTAGAGTTACTCTTTATTTACCGAAGAGTTACTCTTTATTTACTAAAGAGTTATTCTTTATTTACCGAAGAGTTACTCTTTATTTATTGAGGAGTTATTCTTTATTTACCGAATAGTAACTCTTAATTTACCGAAGAGTTATTCTTAATTTACTGAACAGTTACTGAAGATATTTACTAAGAGTTACTCTTTATTTACTGAAGAGTTATTCTTTATATACCGAAGAGTTACCCTTTATTTACCGAAGAGTGACTCTTTATTTACTGAATAGTTACTGAAGATATGTACTAAGAGTCACTCTTTATTTACTGAAGAGTTATTCTATATTTACCGAAGAGTTACTCTTTATTTACCAAAGAGTTACTCTTTATTTACTGAAGAGTTATTCTTTATTTACCGAAGAGTTACTCTTTATTTACTGAAGAGTTACTCTTTATTTACACAACAGTTACTAAAGATATTTACTAAGAGTTACTCTTTATTTACTGAAGAGTTATTCTTTATTTATCGAAGAGTTACTCTTTATTTACCGAAAAGTTACTCTTTTTTTACTAAACAGTTACTGAATATATTTGCTAAGAGTTACTTTCTATTTACTGAAGAATTATTCTTTATTTACAGAAGAGTTACCTTTTATTTACCGAAGAGTGACTCTTTATTTACTGAACAGTTACTGAAGATATGTACTAAGAGTTATTCTTTATTTACTGAAGAGTTATTCTTTATTTACCGAAGAGTTACTCTTTATTTACCGAAGTGTTACTCTTTATTTACTGAACAGTTACTGAAGATATTTACTAAGAGTTACTCTTTATTTACTGCAAAGTTATTCTTTATTTACCGAAGAGTTACTCTTTATTTACTGAAGATTTATTCTTTATTTACCGAAAAGTTACTGTTTATTTACCGAAGAGTTACTCTTTATTTACTGAACAATTACTAAAGATATTTACTAAGAGTTACTCTTTATTTACTGAAGAGTTATTCTTTATTTACCGAAGAGTTACTCTATATTTACCGAAGAGTTACTCTTTATTTACTGAACAGTTACTGAAGATATTTACTATGATTTACTCTTTATTTACTGAAGAGTTATTTTTTATTTACTGAACAGTTACTAAAGATATGTACTAAGAGTTACTCTTTATTTACTGAAGAGTTATTCTATATTTACCGAAGAGTTACTCTTTATTTACCAAAGAGTTACTCTTTATTTACTGAAGAGTTATTCTTTATTTACTAAAGAGTTACTCTTTATTTATCGAAGAGTTACTCTTTATTTACTAAACAGTTAGTGAAGATATTTACTAAGAGTTACTCTTTATTTACTGAAAAGTTATTCTTTATTTACCGAAGAGTTACTCTTTATTTACAGAAGAGTTACTCTTTAGTTACTGAACTGTTACCGAAGATATGTACTAAGAGTTACTCTTTATTTACTGAAGAGTTATTCTTTATTTACCGAAGAGTTACTTTTTATTTACCGAAGAGTTACTCTTTATTTACTGAACAATTCTCGAAGATATTTACTAAGAGTTACTCTTTATTTACTACAAAGTTATTCTTTATTTACCGAAGAGTTACTCTTTATTTATCGAAGATTTATTCTTTATTTACCAAAAAGTTATTGTTTATTTACCGAAGAGTTACTCTTTATTTACTTGAACAATTACTAAAGATATTTCCTAAGAGTTACTCTTTATTTACTGAAGAGTTATTCTTTATTTACCGAAGAGTTACTCTTTATTTACCGAAGAGTTACTCTTTATTTATTGAACGATTCTCGAAGATATTTACTATGATTTACTCTTTATTTACTGAAGAGTTATTATTTATTTACCGAAGAGTTACTCTTTATTTACCGAAGAGTTACTCTTTATTTATTGAACGATTCTCGAAGATATTCACTAAGAGTTACTCTTTATTTATCGAAGAGTTACTCTTTATTTACCGAAGAGTTACTCTTTATTTACCAAAGAGTTACTCTTTATTTACCGAAGAGTTACTCTTTATTTATCGAAGAGTTATTCTATATTTACCGAAGAGTTACCCTTTATTTACCGAAGAGTGACTCTTTATTTACTGAACAGATTACTAAAGATATGTACTAAGAGTTACTCTTTATTTATCGAAGAGTTATTCTTTATTTATCGAAGAGTTACTCTTTATTTACCAAAGAGTTACTCTTTATTTACTGAAGAGTTATTCTTTATTTGCTGAAGAGTTACTCTTTATTTACCGAAGAGTTACTCTTTATTTACTAAACGAGTTAGTGAAGATATTTACTAAGAGTTACTCTTTATTTACTGAAAAGTTATTCTTTATTTACCGAAGAGTTACTCTTTATTTCCCGAAGAGTTACTCTTTAGTTACTTGAACGATTCATCGAAGATATTTACTAAGAGTTACTCTTTATTTATCGAAGAGTTATTCTTTATTTACCGAAGAGTTACCCTTTATTTACCGAAGAGTTACTCTTTATTTATCGAACGATTCTCGAAGATATGTACTAAGAATTACTCTTTATTTACTCGAAGAGTTATTCTTTATTTACCGAAGAGTTACTCTTTATTTACCGAAGAGTTACTCTTTATTTACAAAACGATTCTCGAAGATATTTACTAAGAGTTACTCTTTATTTACTGAAGAGTTATTTTTTAGTTACCGAAGAGTTACTCTTTATTTACTGAACGATTCATCGAAGATATTTACTAAGAGTTACTCTTTATTTATCGAAGAGTTATTCTTTATTTGCCGAAGAGTTACTCTTTATTTACCGAACTCATTATCGAAGATATTTACTAAGAGTTACTCTTTATTTACCGAAGAGTTACTCTTTATTTACTGAAAAGTTACTGAAGATATTTCCTAAGAGTTACTCTTTATTTACTGAAGAGTTATTCTTTATTTACCGAAGAGTTACCCTTTATTTACCGAAGACTTACTCTTTATTTACGGAATAGTTACTCTTTATTTGTTGAACGAGTTACTAAAGATATTTACTAAGAGTTACTCCTTATTTACCGAAGATATTCTCTTTATTTACCGAAGTGTTACTCTTTATTTACTAAACGATTCATCGAAGATATTTACTAAGAGTTACTCTTTATTTATCGAAGAGTTATTCTTTATTTACCGAAGAGTTACCCTTTATTTACCGAAGAGTTACTCTTTATTTGTTGAACGATTATCGAAGATATGTACTAAGAATTACTCTTTATTTATCGAAGAGTTATTCTTTATTTACCGAAGAGTTACTCTTTATTTACCGAAGAGTTACTCTTTATTTACAAAACAGCTATCTGAAGATATTTACTAAGAGTTACTCTTTATTTATCGAAGAGTTATTTTTTATTTACCGAAGATTTACTCTTTATTTACTGAACAGTTATTGAAGATATTTACTAAGAGTTACTCTTTATTTATCGAAGAGTTATTCTTTATTTGTCGAAGAGTTACTCTTTATTTACCGAATCATTATCGAAGATATTTACTAAGAGTTACTCTTTATTTACCGAAGAGTTACTCTTTATTTACTGAAAAGTTATCGAAGATATTTCCTAAGAGTTACTCTTTATTTATCGAAGAGTTATTGTTTATTTACCGAAGACTTACTCTTTATTTACGGAATAGTTACTCTTTATTTGCTTGAACAGTTACTAAAGATATTTACTAAGAGTTACTCCTTATTTACCGAAGATATTCTCTTTATTTACCGAAGTGTTACTCTTTATTTACTAAACGATTCATCGAAGATATTTACTAAGAGTTACTCTTTATTTATCGAAGAGTTATTCTTTATTTACCGAAGAGTTACCCTTTATTTACCGAAGAGTTACTCTTTATTTACTGAACGATTCTCGAAGATATGTACTAAGAATTACTCTTTATTTATCGAAGAGTTATTCTTTATTTACCGAAGAGTTACTCTTTATTTACCGAAGAGTTACTCTTTATTTACAAAATAGTTACTGAAGATATTTACTAAGAGTTACTCTTTATTTATCGAAGAGTTATTTTTTATTTACCGAAGAGTTACTCTTTATTTATCGAACGATTATCGAAGATATTTACTAAGAGTTACTCTTTATTTATCGAAGAGTTATTCTTTATTTGTCGAAGAGTTACTCTTTATTTACCGAACTCATTATCGAAGATATTTACTAAGAGTTACTCTTTATTTACCGAAGAGTTACTCTTTATTTACTGAAAAGTTATCGAAGATATTTCCTAAGAGTTAGTCTTTATTTACTGAAGAGTTATTCTTTATTTACCGAAGACTTACTCTTTATTTACAGAATAGTTACTCTTTATTTGCTGAACAGTTACTAAAGATATTTACTAAGAGTTACTCCTTATTTACCGAAGATATTCTCTTTATTTACCGAAGTGTTACTCTTTATTTACCAAACAGTTACTGAAGATATTTACTAAGAGTTACTCTTTATTTACTGAAGAGTTATTCTTTATTTACCGAAGAGTTACTCTTTATTTACCAAAGAGTTACTCTTTATTTATTGAAGAGTTATTCTTTATTTACCGAAGAGTTACTCTTTATTTACCGAAGAGTTATTCTTTATTTACTAAACAGTTACTGAAGATATTTACTAAGAGTTACTCTTTATTTACTGAAGAGTTATTCTATATTTGACGAAGAGTTACCCTTTATTTACCAAAGAGTGACTCTTTGTTTACTGAACAGTTACTGAAGATATGTACTAAGAGTTACTCTTTATTTACTGAAGAGTTATTCTTTATTTACCGAAGACTTACTCTTTATTTACCAAAGAGTTACTCTTTATTTACTGAAGAGTTATTCTTTATTTACCGAAGAGTTACTCTTTATTTACCGAAGAGTTACTCTTTATTTACTGAACAGTTACTGAAGATATTTACTAAGAGTTACTCCTTATTTACTGAAAAGTTATTCTTTATTTACCGAAGAGTTACTCTTTATTTACCGAAGAGTTACTCTTTAGTTACTGAACAGTTACTGAAGATATTTACTAAGAGTTACTCTTTATTTACTGAAGAGTTATTCTTTATTTACCGAAGAGTTACCCTTTATTTACCGAAGAGTGACTCTTTGTTTACTGAACAGTTACTGAAGATATGTACTAAGAGTTACTCTTTATTTACTGAAGAGTTATTCTTTATTTACCGAAGAGTTACTCTTTATTTACCAAAGAGTTACTCTTTATTTACTGAAGAGTTATTCTTTATTTACCGAAGAGTTACTCTTTATTTACCGAAGAGTTACTCTTTATTTACTGAACAGTTACTGAAGATATTTAATAAGAGTTACTCCTTATTTACTGAAAAGTTATTCTTAATTTACCAAAGAGTTACTCTTTATTTACCGAAGAGTTACTCTTTAGTTACTGAACAATTACTGAAGATATTTACTAAGAGTTACTCTTTATTTACTGAAGAGTTATTCTTTATTTACCGAAGAGTTACTCTTTATTTATTGAGGAGTTATTCTTTATTTACCGAATAGTAACTCTTAATTTACCGAAGATTTATTCTTAATTTACTGAATAGTTACTGAAGATATTTACTAAGAGTTACTCTTTATTTACTGAAGAGTTATTCTTTATTTACCGAAGAGTTACTCTTCATTTACTGAAGAGTTACTCTTTATTTACTGAACAGTTACTGAAGATATTTACTTAGAGTTACTCTTTATTTACCGAAGAGTTACTCTTTATTTACTAAAGAGTTATTCTTTATTTACCGAAGAGTTACTCTTTATTTATTGAGGAGTTATTCTTTATTTACCGAATAGTAACTCTTAATTTACCGAAGAGTTATTCTTAATTTACTGAACAGTTACTGAAGATATTTACTAAGAGTTACTCTTTATTTACTGAAGAGTTATTCTTTATATACCGAAGAGTTACCCTTTATTTACCGAAGAGTGACTCTTTATTTACTGAATAGTTATCGAAGATATGTACTAAGAGTCACTCTTTATTTATCGAAGAGTTATTCTATATTTACCGAAGAGTTACTCTTTATTTACCAAAGAGTTACTCTTTATTTATCGAAGAGTTATTCTTTATTTACCGAAGAGTTACTCTTTATTTATCGAAGAGTTACTCTTTATTTACACAACGAGTTACTAAAGATATTTACTAAGAGTTACTCTTTATTTATCGAAGAGTTATTCTTTATTTATCGAAGAGTTACTCTTTATTTACCGAAAAGTTACTCTTTTTTTACTAAACGATTCTTGAATATATTTGCTAAGAGTTACTTTCTATTTCTTGAAGAATTATTCTTTATTTACGGAAGAGTTACCTTTTATTTACCGAAGAGTGACTCTTTATTTACTGAACGATTATCGAAGATATGTACTAAGAGTTATTCTTTATTTATCGAAGAGTTATTCTTTATTTACCGAAGAGTTACTCTTTATTTACCGAAGTGTTACTCTTTATTTACTGAACGATTCTCGAAGATATTTACTAAGAGTTACTCTTTATTTACTGCAAAGTTATTCTTTATTTACCGAAGAGTTACTCTTTATTTACGAAGATTTATTCTTTATTTACCGAAAAGTTATTGTTTATTTACCGAAGAGTTACTCTTTATTTACTGAACAATTACTAAAGATATTTACTAAGAGTTACTCTTTATTTACTGAAGAGTTATTCTTTATTTACCGAAGAGTTACTCTATATTTACCGAAGAGTTACTCTTTATTTACTCGAACAGTTCTCGAAGATATTTACTATGATTTACTCTTTATTTACGAAGAGTTATTTTTTATTTATTGAACGAGTTACTAAAGATATGTACTAAGAGTTACTCTTTATTTACTGAAGAGTTATTCTATATTTACCGAAGAGTTACTCTTTATTTACCAAAGAGTTACTCTTTATTTACTGAAGAGTTATTCTTTATTTACTAAAGAGTTACTCTTTATTTATCGAAGAGTTACTCTTTATTTACTAAACAGTTAGTGAAGATATTTACTAAGAGTTACTCTTTATTTACTGAAAAGTTATTCTTTATTTACCGAAGAGTTACTCTTTATTTACAGAAGAGTTACTCTTTAGTTACTGAACTGTTACCGAAGATATGTACTAAGAGTTACTCTTTATTTACTGAAGAGTTATTCTTTATTTACCGAAGAGTTACTTTTTATTTACCGAAGAGTTACTCTTTATTTACTGAACAGTTACTGAAGATATTTACTAAGAGTTACTCTTTATTTACTACAAAGTTATTCTTTATTTACCGAAGAGTTACTCTTTATTTACTGAAGATTTATTCTTTATTTACCAAAAAGTTATTGTTTATTTACCGAAGAGTTACTCTTTATTTACTGAACAATTACTAAAGATATTTACTAAGAGTTACTCTTTATTTACTGAAGAGTTATTCTTTATTTACCGAAGAGTTACTCTTTATTTACCGAAGAGTTACTCTTTATTTACTGAACAGTTACTGAAGATATTTACTATGATTTACTCTTTATTTACTGAAGAGTTATTATTTATTTACCGAAGAGTTACTCTTTATTTACCGAAGAGTTACTCTTTATTTACTGAACAGTTACTGAAGATATTCACTAAGAGTTACTCTTTATTTACTGAAGAGTTACTCTTTATTTACCGAAGAGTTACTCTTTATTTACCAAAGAGTTACTCTTTATTTACCGAAGAGTTACTCTTTATTTACTGAAGAGTTATTCTATATTTACCGAAGAGTTACCCTTTATTTACCGAAGAGTGACTCTTTATTTACTGAACAGTTACTAAAGATATGTACTAAGAGTTACTCTTTATTTACTGAAGAATTATTCTTTATTTATCGAAGAGTTACTCTTTATTTACCAAAGAGTTACTCTTTATTTACTGAAGAGTTATTCTTTATTTGCTGAAGAGTTACTCTTTATTTACCGAAGAGTTACTCTTTATTTACTAAACAGTTAGTGAAGATATTTACTAAGAGTTACTCTTTATTTACTGAAAAGTTATTCTTTATTTACCGAAGAGTTACTCTTTATTTCCCGAAGAGTTACTCTTTAGTTACTGAACAGTTACTGAAGATATTTACTAAGAGTTACTCTTTATTTACTGAAGAGTTATTCTTTATTTACCGAAGAGTTACCCTTTATTTACCGAAGAGTTACTCTTTATTTACTGAACAGTTACTGAAGATATGTACTAAGAATTACTCTTTATTTACTGAAGAGTTATTCTTTATTTACCGAAGAGTTACTCTTTATTTACCGAAGAGTTACTCTTTATTTACAAAACAGTTACTGAAGATATTTACTAAGAGTTACTCTTTATTTACTGAAGAGTTATTTTTTAGTTACCGAAGAGTTACTCTTTATTTACTGAACAGTTACTGAAGATATTTACTAAGAGTTACTCTTTATTTACTGAAGAGTTATTCTTTATTTGCCGAAGAGTTACTCTTTATTTACCGAACTGTTACTGAAGATATTTACTAAGAGTTACTCTTTATTTACCGAAGAGTTACTCTTTATTTACTGAAAAGTTACTGAAGATATTTCCTAAGAGTTACTCTTTATTTACTGAAGAGTTATTCTTTATTTACCGAAGACTTACTCTTTATTTACAGAATAGTTACTCTTTATTTGCTGAACAGTTACTAAAGATATTTACTAAGAGTTACTCCTTATTTACCGAAGATATTCTCTTTATTTACCGAAGTGTTACTCTTTATTTACTAAACAGTTACTGAAGATATTTACTAAGAGTTACTCTTTATTTACTGAAGAGTTATTCTTTATTTACCGAAGAGTTACCCTTTATTTACCGAAGAGTTACTCTTTATTTGTTGAACAGTTACTGAAGATATGTACTAAGAATTACTCTTTATTTACTGAAGAGTTATTCTTTATTTACCGAAGAGTTACTCTTTATTTACCGAAGAGTTACTCTTTATTTACAAAACAGTTACTGAAGATATTTACTAAGAGTTACTCTTTATTTACTGAAGAGTTATTTTTTATTTACCGAAGATTTACTCTTTATTTACTGAACAGTTATTGAAGATATTTACTAAGAGTTACTCTTTATTTACTGAAGAGTTATTCTTTATTTGCCGAAGAGTTACTCTTTATTTACCGAACTGTTACTGAAGATATTTACTAAGAGTTACTCTTTATTTACCGAAGAGTTACTCTTTATTTACTGAAAAGTTACTGAAGATATTTCCTAAGAGTTACTCTTTATTTACTGAAGAGTTATTGTTTATTTACCGAAGACTTACTCTTTATTTACGAATAGTTACTCTTTATTTACTTGAACGAGTTACTAAAGATATTTACTAAGAGTTACTCCTTATTTACCGAAGATATTCTCTTTATTTACCGAAGTGTTACTCTTTATTTACTAAACAGATTCTTGAAGATATTTACTAAGAGTTACTCTTTATTTACTGAAGAGTTATTCTTTATTTACCGAAGAGTTACCCTTTATTTACCGAAGAGTTACTCTTTATTTACTGAACAGTTACTGAAGATATGTACTAAGAATTACTCTTTATTTACTGAAGAGTTATTCTTTATTTACCGAAGAGTTACTCTTTATTTATCGAAGAGTTACTCTTTATTTACAAAACAGTTACTGAAGATATTTACTAAGAGTTACTCTTTATTTACTGAAGAGTTATTTTTTATTTACCGAAGAGTTACTCTTTATTTACTGAACAGTTAATGAAGATATTTACTAAGAGTTACTCTTTATTTACTGAAGAGTTATTCTTTATTTGCCGAAGAGTTACTCTTTATTTACCGAACTGTTACTGAAGATATTTACTAAGAGTTACTCTTTATTTACCGAAGAGTTACTCTTTATTTACTGAAAAGTTACTGAAGATATTTCCTAAGAGTTAGTCTTTATTTACTGAAGAGTTATTCTTTATTTACCGAAGACTTACTCTTTATTTACGAATAGTTACTCTTTATTTACTGAAGAGTTACTACTTTATTTACTGAAGAGTTACTCTTTATTTACGAAGAGTTACTCTTTATTTACTGAACGAGTTACTCATTATATTTACTGAAGAGTTACTCTTTATTTACTGAAGAGTTATTCTTTATTTACCGAAGAGTTACTCTTTATTTACTAAAGAGTTACTCTTTATTTATTGAAGAGTTATTCTTTATTTACTGAAGAGTTACTCTTTATTTACCGAAGAATTACTCTTTATTTGCTGAACAGTTTCTGAAGATATTTACTAAGAGTTACTATTTATTTACTGAAGAGTTATTCTTTATATACCGAATAGTCACTCTTTATTCACCGAAGAGTTACTCTTTATATACTGAACAGAAGATATTTACTAAGAGTTACTGTTTATTTACTAAAGAGTTCTTCTTTATTTACCGAAGAGTTACTCTTTATTTACTGAGGAGTTACTCTTTATTTACTCAACAGTTACTAAAGATATTTACTAAGAGTTACCCTTTATTTACTGAAGAGTTATTCTTTATTTACTAAAGAGTTACTCTTTATTTACCGAAAAGTTACTCTTTGTTTACTGAACAGTTACTGAAGATATTTACTAAGAGTTACTCTTTATTTACTGAAGAGTTATTCTTTATTTACCCAAGAGTTACCCTTTATTTATCGAAGAGTCACTCTTTATTTACTACACAGTTACTGAAGATATGTACTAAGACTTACTCTTTATTTACTGAAGAGTTATTCTTTATTTACCGAAGAATTACTCTTTATATACCGAAGAGTTACTCTTTCTTTACTGAATAGTTACTGAAGATATTTACTAAGAGTTACTCTTTATTTATTGAAGAGTTATTCTTTATTTAACGACGACTTACTCTTTATTTACCGAAGAGTTACTCTTTATTTACTGAACAGTTACTGAGGATATTCACTAAGAATTACTCTTTATTTACTGAATAGTTATTCTTTATTTATTGAAGAGTTACTCTTTATTTACCGAAGAGTTACTCTTTATTTACTTGAACAGTTATCGAAGATATTTACTAAGAGTTACTATTTATTTACTGAAGAGTTATTCTTTATTTACTGAAGAGTTACTCAAGATATTTACTAAGAGTTAGTCTTTATTTACTGAACATAAGATATTTACTAAGAGTTACTGTTTATTTACTGAAGAGTTATTCTATATTTACCGAAGAGTTACCCTTTATTTACTGAAGAGTGACTCTTTATTTACTGAACAGTTACTGAAGATATGTACTAAGAGCTCTTTATTTACCAAAGAGTTACTCTTTATTTACCGAAGAGTTACTCTCTATTTACTGAACAGTTATGGAAGATATTTACTAAGAGTTACTCTTTATTTACTGAAGAGTTATTCTTTATTTACCGAAGAGTTACTCTTTATTTACTGAACATTTACTGAAGATATTTACTAAGAGTTACTCTTTATTTACTGAAGAGTTATTCTTTATTTACTGAAGAGTTACCCTTTATTTACCGAAGAGTAACTCTTTATTTACTGAACAGTTACCAAAGATATGTACTAAGAGTTACTCTTTATTTTCTGAAGAGTTATTCTTTATTTACCGAAGAATTACACTTTATATACCAAAGAGTTACTCTTTCTTTACTGAATAGTTACTGAAGATATTTACTAAGAGTTACTCTTTATTTACTGAAGAGTTATTCTTTATTTACCAAAGAGTTACTCTTTATTTACCGAAGAGTTACTCTTTATTTACTGAACAGTTACTGAAGCTTTTCACTAAGAGTTACTCTTTATTTACTGAATAGTTATTCTTTATTTACTGAAGAGTTACTCTTTAATTACCGAAGAGTTACTCTTTATTTACTGAACTGTTACTGAAAATATATATTCTAAGAGTTACTCTTTATTTACTAAAGAGTTATTCTTTATTTACCGAAGAGTTACTCTTTATTTACTGAAGAGTTACTCTTTATTTACTGAACAGTTACTGAAGATATTTACTAAGAGTTACTCTTTATTTACTGAAGAGTTATTTTTTATTTACCGAAGAGTTACTATTTATTTACCGAAGAGTTACTCTTTATTTGCTGAACAGTTACTGAAGATATTTACTAAGAGTTACTCTTTATTTACTAAAGATTTATTCTTTATTTACTGAAGAGTTACTCTTTATTTAACGAAGAGTTACTCTTTATTTACTGAATAGTTACTCAATATATTTACTAAGAGTTACACTTTATTTACTGAAGAGTTATTCTTTATTTACCTAAGAGTTACTCTTTATTTACCGAAGAGTTGCTCTTTATTTACCGAAGAGTTACTCTTTATTTGCTGAACAGTTACTGAAGATATTTAGTAAGAGTTACTGTTTATTTACTGAAGAGTTATTCTTTATTTACCGAAGAGTTACTCTTTATTTACCGAAGAGTTACTCTTTATATACTGAACAGTTACTAAAGATATTTATTAGGAGTTACTCTTTATTTACTGAAGAGTTACTCTTTATTTACTGAAGAGTTATTCTTTATTTACTAAGAGTTACTGTTACTTACTGAAGAGTTATTCTTTATTTACCGAATAGTTACCCTTTATTTACCGAAGAGTGACTCTTTATTTACTGAACAGTTACTGAAGATATGTACTAAGTGAAAGTGATCCTAGCAAAGATCTCATTGATTTGATGAAGTCAAAAATAAAGTCAAGGGTCAACTCTGCAGCTGTCAAACAAGTCACTCAGAACAAAGGAGCTGAAGACTCAGTGTGTCTAAACAGAAAGCTTAGGTAAAACCACTTTACCTTTTCCACTCGCATAAAGCTTCTTCACTCATCTTGCAAAATGCCTCAAAAACAGCTTTTAACAAATCAAAAACAAAAGCATTTTGGCAAAGAATTTTCTTAAACAAGTTATTAAGCTGATACGAGTTTGAAAGAATCAATTTAAAACACTTAGAATGTTTTAAAAAGTGTTTTTACAATATTTTAATCGATACAAACTTCTTTTAATCGATTAAAACTCTTTATGACCGATTAGAATTCGAATATAATAGGTCAGAATGCAATATAATCGATCAGATCTTAAATATGAGCGATCAAATTATTTAATCGATTAAAACACGTTTCAATCGATTAAAATCACTTTGGATGTCAGGATGATCGATCAGAATGAGATTATGACCGATCAGAGTTGGATATGATCGATCGAATTGAATTATGACCGATCAGATCTGTTTCAATCGATTAAAACGTATTTCAATCGATTAAAATAACTTAGAAAATCTTTTCAATCGATTAAAACGAACTTTCAATCGATTAAAATGACTTGAAAATATATGTGCAGATTTTCAATCGATTAAAACGACTTTATATCGCCTAAAATAACTTGGAAAGTTTTATAAGAAGGTTTTTAAACAAAACAATCGATTAATACGCGATTCAATCGATTGTTTTATACTTTGAAAATGTTTGTAAAACGCTTTTAACTGATAAAAACGTGGTCGTATCAACTAAAACATTTTCTCGTTAAAGATCAAGAACGCATTAATGGGTTGAAAGGACTTTTAACAGATTGTAACGGCTATTTCAACAGATTAAAACAAACTTTCAACAGATTAATTAATGCAGCAGATTTGAAAATACTCTTTTATAAACAGAATTGCTTGAAACTTTTAAACAGAGATTGAATATCAGTTTTTACACAATTCAAGCAATCAATACAAACAACTATTAGCATTTTTCAAGAAAGATACACAACTATTTTTGTGAACTTCTTTTGAAATCTTTCTTGAGGCATATTGCATTATGTGAAGAAGAAACTTACTGTGGATTAGAGTAATCCGGTTTGAGCTTTCTAAGTCTCTTCTTTGTAAATTCTTTTTCATTACTTTGTATTGTGTTGTGCCTGGAATTTGGGTACAAGCTTTCTGCAGCTGGTAGGTGGTTGTAGAAGTTTCCAAGAACTGGAATTTGGTTCTTGGTGGAGAGGTTAAGTGCAGGAACTGGAATTTGGTTCTTGTACTGTGTGGTGCCTGGAATTTGGGTACTGGTTTCTCTGCAGCTGGAATTTGGTTGCAGAGGTTATCAAGAGCTGGAATTTGGTTCTTGGTGGAGAGGTTAAGTGCAGGAACTGGAATTTGGTTCTTGTACTGTGTGGTGCCTGGAATTTGGGTACTGGTTTCTCTCGCTAGCTGGAATTTGGTTGCGAGAGGTTTCCAAGAACTGGAATTTGGTTCTTGGTGGAAAGGTTAAAGTCGGAACTGGAAATTGGTTCGGTGTTAGAGTAGGTGTAAGATTGTTGAGTCCGTAAAACATCTATTCTAGTGGAACCCAGCTGGAATTTGGCTGGAGACTGGACGTAGCCCTGGTATTGGGTGAACCAGTATAAAATTACCGGTGAAATCTTTCCTAACCTTTCTCTCTTTAATTTCAGTTGTTGCGCTTGTATTGTTTAATTGCTTTGTGATTCGTGAATTGATTAGTAAACTTAATTTTCGAATTAGATAATCTGTTTATTGCGAAAAACTTTCAAAAATCAATTCACCCCCCCCCCCCTCTTGATTTAAAACTACTTTTCTAACACTAAGAACTCTTTATTTACCGAAGAGTTACTCTTTATTTACCGAAGAGTTACTCTTTATTTACCGAAGAGTTACTCTTTATTTACTGAACAGTTACGGAAGATATTTACTAAGAGTTACTCTTTATTTACTGAATAGTTATTCTTTATTTACCGAAGAGTTAATATTTATTTACTGAACAGTTAGTGAAGATATTTACTAAGAGTTACTCTTTATTTACTGAAGAGTTATTCTTTATTTACCGAAGAGCTACCCTTTATTTACCGAAGAGTAACTCTTTATTTACTGAACAGTTACCAAAGATATGTACTAAGAGTTACTCTTTATTTACTGAAGAGTTATTCTTTATATACCAAAGAGTTACTCTTTATTTACCGAAGAGTTGCTCTTTATATACCGAAGAGATACTTTTTATTTGTTGAACAGTTACTAAAGATATTTACTAAGAGTTACTGTTTATTTACTGAAGAGTTATTCTTTATTTACCGAAGAGTTACTCTTTTTTTACCGAAGAGTTACTCTTTATATACTGAATAGTTACTGAAGATATTTACTAAGAGTTAATCTTTATTTACTGAAGAGTTACTCTTTATTTACCGAAGAGTTACTCTTTATTTGCCGAAGAGTTACTCTTTATTTACCGAAGAGTGACTTTTTATTTACTGAATAGTTACTAAAGATATTTACAAAGAGTTCCTCTTTATTTACTGAAGAGTTATTCTTTATTTACTGAAGAGTTACTCTTTATTTACTAAACAGTTACTGAAGATATTTACTAAGAGTTACTCATTATTTACTGGAGAGTTATTCTTTATTTACCGAAGAGCTACCCTTTATTTACGGAAGAGTAACTCTTTATTTACTGAATAGTTACCAAAGATATGTACTAAGAGTTACTATTTATTTACTGAAGAGTTATTCTTTATTTACCGAAGAATTACTCTTTATATACCGAAGAGTTACTCTTTCTTTACTGAATAGTTACTGAAGATATTTACTAAGAGTTACTCTTTATTTACTGAAGAGTTATTCTTTATTTACCAAAGAGTTACTCTTTATTTACCGAAGAGTTACTCTTTATTTACTGAACAGTTACTGAAGATATTTACTAAGAGTTACTTTTTATTTACTGAAGAGTTACTCTTTATTTACCGAAGAGTTACCCTTTATTTACCGAAGAGTAACTCTTTATTTACTGAACAGTTACCAAAGATATGTACTAAGAGTTACTCTTTATTTACTGAAGAGTTATTCTTTATTTACCGAAGAGTTACTCTTTATTTAATGAACAGTTACTGAAGATATTCACTAAGAGTTACTCTTTATTTACTGAATAGTTAGTCTTTATTTACTGAAGAGTTATTCTTTATTTACTAAAGAGTTACTCTTTATTTACTGAACAGTTACTGAAGATATTTACTAAGAGTTACTCTTTATTTACTGAAGAGTTATTCTTTATTTACCGAAGAGTTACTATTTATTTACCGAAGAGTTACTCTTTATTTGCTACAAAGTTACTGAAGATATTTACTAAGAGTTACTCTTTATTTACTAAAGAGTTAATCTTTATTTACTGAAGAGTTACTCTTTATTTACCGAAGAGTTACTCTTTATTTACTGAATAGTTACTCTCAATATATTTACTAAGAGTTACACATTATTTACTGAAGAGTTATTCTTTATTTACCAAAGAGTTACTCTTTATTTACCGAAGAGTTGCTCTTTATTTATCGAAGAGTTACTCTTTATTTGCTAAACAGTTACTGAAGATATTTACTAAGAGTTACTGTTTATTTACTGAAGAGTTATTCTTTATTTACCGAAGAGTTACTCTTTATTTACCGAAGAGTTACTCTTTATATACTGAACGATTATCGAAGATATTTACTAAGAGTTACTCTTTATTTATCGAATAGTTACTCTTTATTTATCGAAGAGTTACTCTTTATTTATCGAAGCGTTATTCTTTATTTACCGAAGAGTTACTCTTTATTTACCGAAGAGTTACACTTTATTCACCGAAGAGTTACTCTTTATTTACCAAAGAGTGACTCTTTATTTACTGACCAGTTACTGAAGATATTTACAAAGAGTTCCTCTTTATTTACTGAAGAGTTATTCTTTATTTATTGAAGAGTTACTCTTTATATACCAAAGAGTTACTCTTAATTTACTGAAAAGTTACTGACGATATTTACTAAGAGTTACTCTTAATTTACTGAAGAGTTATTCTTTATTTACCGAAGAGTTACTCTTTATTTACCGAAGAGTTAATCTTTATTTCTTGAACAGTTACTGAAGATATTTACTAAGAGTTACTGTTTATTTACTGAAGAGTTATTCTTTATTTACCGAAGAGTTAGCCTTTATTTACCGAAGAGTGACTCTTTATTTACTGAACAGTTACTGAAGATATGTACTAAGAACTCTTTATTTACCGAAGAGTTACTCTTTATTTACCGAAGAGTTACTCTTTATTTACTGAACAGTTATGGAAGATATTTACTAAGAGTTACTCTTTATTTACTGAATAGTTATTCTTTATTTACCGAAGAGTTAATCTTTATTTACTGAACAGTTACTAAAGATATTTACTCAGAGTTACTCTTTATTTACTGAAGAGTTATTCTTTATTTACCGAAGAGCTACCATTTATTTACCGAAGAGTAACTCTTTATTTACTGAACAGTTACCAGAGATATGTACTAAGAGTTACTCTTTATTTACTGAAGAGTTATTCTTTATTTACCGAAGAATTACTATTTATATAACGAAGAGTTACTCTTTCTTTACTAAATAGTTACAGAAGATATTTACTAAGAGTTACTCTTTATTTACTGAAGAGTTATTATTTATTTACCAAAGTGTTACTCTTTATTTACCGAAGAGTTACTCTTTATTTACTGAACAGTTACTGAAGATATTTACTAAGATTTACTTTTTATTTACTGAAGAGTTATTCTTTATTTACCGAAGAGTTACTCTTTATTTAATGAACAGTTACTGAAGATATTCACTAAGAGTTACTCTTTATTTACTGAATAGTTATTCTTTATTTATTGAACAGTTACTCTTTATTTACCAAAGAGTTACTCTTTATTTATCGAACGATTCATCGAAGATATTTACTAAGAGTTACTTTTTATTTACAGAGGAGTTATTCTTTATTTACCGAAGAGTTACTCTTTATTTACCGAAGAGTTACTCTTTATTTGCTGAACAATTCATCGAAGATATTTACTAAGAGTTACTCTTTATTTATCGAAGAGTTATTCTTTATTTATCGAAGAGTTACTCTTTATTTGCTGAACGATTATCGAAGATATTTCGTAAGAGTTAGTCTTTATTTACTAAAGAGTTATTCTTTATTTACCGAAGAGTTCCTCTTTATTTACTCGAACGATTCATCGAAGATATTTACTAAGAGTTACTCTTTATTTATCGAAGAGTTATTCTTTATTTACCGAAGAGTTACTCTTTATTTACCGAAGAGTTACTCTTTATTTGCTGAACAGTTACTGAAGATATTTACTAAGAGTTACTCTTTATTTACTGAAGAGTTACTCTTTATTTACCAAAGAGTTACTCTTTATTTACTGAAGAGTTATTCTTTATTTACCAAAGTGTTACTCTTTATTTACCGAAGAGTTACTCTTTATTTACTGAATAGTTACTGAAGATATTTACCAAGAGTTACTTTTTATTTACTGAAGAGTTATTCTTTATTTACCGAAGAGTTACCCTTTATTTACCGAAGAGTTACTCTTTATTTATCGAACAGCTTACCAAAGATATGTACTAAGAGTTACTCTTTATTTACTCGAAGAGTTATTCTTTATTTACCGAAGAGTTACTCTTTATTTAATGAACGAGTTATCGAAGATATTCACTAAGAGTTACTCTTTATTTACTCGAATAGTTATTCTTTATTTACTGAAGAGTTACTCTTTATTTACCAAAGAGTTACTCTTTATTTACTGAACAGTTACTGAAGATATTTACTAAGAGTTACTTGTTATTTACTGAAGAGTTATTTTTTATTTACGGAAGAGTTACTCTTTTTTTACCAAAGAGTTACTCTTTATTTACTGAACAGTTACTGAATATATTTACTAAGAGTTACTTTTTATTTACTGAAGAGTTATTCTTTATTTACCGAAGAGTTACTCTTTATTTACCGAAGAGTTACTCTTTATTTGCTGAACAGTTACTGAAGATATTTACTAAGAGTTACTCTTTATTTACTAAAGAGTTATTCTTTATTTACTGAAGAATTACTCTTTATTTACTGAACAGTTACTGAAGATATTTACTAAGAGTTACTCTTTATTTACTCAAGAGTTATTCTTTATTTACCGAAGAGTTACTCTTTATTTACCGAAGAGTTACTCTTTATTTGCTGAACGAGTTATCGAAGATATTTACTAAGAGTTACTCTTTATTTATCGAAGAGTTACTCTTTATTTACCGAAGAGTTACTCTTTATTTATCGAATAGTTACTCAAGATATTTACTAAGAGTTACACTTTATTTATCGAAGAGTTATTGTTTATTTACCAAAGAGTTACTCTTTATTTACGTAAGAGTTGCTCTTTATTTACCGAAGAGTTACTCTTTATTTGCTGAATAGTTACGGAAGATATTTACTAGGAGTTACTGTTTATTTACTGAAGAATTATTCTTTATTTACCGAAGAGTTACTCTTTATTTACCGAAGTGTTACTCTTTATATACTGAATAGTTGCTGAAGATTTTACTAAGGGTTACTCTTTATTTACTGAAGAGTTACTCTTTATTTACCGAAGAGTTAATCTTTATTTACCGAAGAGTTACTCTTTATTTACTGAAGAGTTACTCTTTATTTACTGAACAGTTACTAAAGATATTTACTAAGAGTTCCTCTTTATGTACTGAAGAGTTATTCTTTATTTACTGAAGAGTTACTCTTTATTTACCAAAGAGTTACTCTTTATTTACAGAAGATTTATTCTTTATTTACCAAAGAGTTACTCTTTATTTACCGAAGAGTTATTCTTTATTTACCGAAGAGTTACTCTTTATTTACCGAAGAGTTACTCTTTATTTACTAAACAGTTACTGAAGATATTTACTAAGAGTTACTCTTTATTTACTGAAGAGTTATTCTTTATTTACCGAAGAGTTATTCTTTATTTACCAAAGAGTTACTCTTTATTTACTGAACAGTTATTCTTTATTTACCGAAGAGTTACTCTTTATTTACCGAAGAGTTACTCTTTCTTTACTGAACAGTTACTGAAGATATTTACTAAGAGTTACTCTTTATTAACTGAAGAGTTATTCTTTATTTACCTAAGAGTTACTCTTTATTTACCGAAGAGTTACTCTTTATTTACACAAGAGTTACTAAAGATATTTACTAAGAGTTACTCTTTATTTACTGAAGAGTTATTCTTTATTTACCAAAGAGTTACTCTTTATTTACCAAAAAGTTACGTTTTATTTACTGAACAGTTACTAAATATATTTACTAAGAGTTAATCTTTATTTACTGAAGAGTTATTCTTTATTTACTGAAGAGTTATCGTTTATTTACCAAAGAGTGACACTTTATTTACTGAACAGTTATTGAAGATATGTACTAAGAGTTACTCTTTATTTACTAAAGAGTTATTCTTTATTTACTGAAGAGTTACTCTTTATTTACCGAAGAGTTACTCTTTATTTACCGAAGAGTTACTCTTTATTTACTGAACAGTTGCTGAAGATATTTACTAAGAGTTACTTTTTATTTACTGAAGAGTCATTCTTTATTTACCGAAGAGTTACTCTTTATTTACCGAAGAGTTACTCTTTATTTGCTGAACAGTTACTGAAGATATTTACTAAGAGTTACTCATTATTTACTGAAGAGTTATTCTTTATTTACTGAAGAGTTACTCTTTATTTACCGAAGAGTTACTCTTTATTTACTGAATAGTTACTCAAGATCTTTACTAAGAGTTACACTTTATTTACTGAAGAGTTATTCTTTATTTACCAAAGAGTTACTCTTTATTTACCGAAGAGTTGCTCTTTATTTACCGAAGAGTTACTCTTTATTTGCCAAAGAGTGACTCTTTATTTACTGAACAGTTACTAAAGATATTTACTAAGAGTTACTCTTTATGTACCGAAGAGTTATTATTTATTTACCGAAGAGTTACTCTTTATTTACCAAAGAGTTACTCTTAATTTACTGAAAAGTTACTGAAGATATTTACTAAGAGTTACTCTTAATTTAATGAAGAGCTATAATTTGTTTACCAAAGAGTTACTCTTTATTTACCGAAGAGTTACTCTTTATTTACTGAATAGTTACTCATGATATTTACTAAGACTTACACTTTATTTACTGAACAGTTATTCTTTATTTACCGAAGAGTTACTCTTTATTTACCGAAGAGTTGCTCTTTATTTACCGAAAAGTTACTCTTTATTTGCTGAATAGTTACTGAAGATATTTACTAAGAGTTATTGTTTATTTACTGAAGAGTTATTCTTTATTTACCGAAGAGTTACTCTTTATTTACCGAAGAGTTACTCTTTATATATTGAACAGAAAATATTTACTATGAGTTACTATTTATTTACTGAAGAGTTATTCTTTATTTACCAAAGAGTTACTCTTTATTTACTGAGGAGTTACTCTTTATTTACTCAATAGTTACTAAATATATTTACTAAGAGTTACGCTTTATTTACTGAAGAGTTATTCTTTATTTACCGAAGAGTTACTCTTTATGTACCGAACAGTTACCCTTTATTTACTAAACAGTTACTGAAGATATTTACTAAGAGTTACTCTTTATTTACTGAAGAGTTATTCTTTATTTACCGAAGAGTTACCCTTTATTTACCGAAGAGTGACTCTTTATTTACTGAACAGTTACTGAAGATATGTACTAAGAGTTACTCTTTATATACTGAAGAGTTATTCTTTATTTACTGAAGATTTACTCTTTATATACCGAAGACTTACTCTTTCTTTACTGAATAGTTACTGAAGATTTTTACTAAGAGTTACTCTTTATTTACTGAAGAGTTATTCTTTATTTACCGAAGATTTACTCTTTATTTACCGAAGAGTTACTCTTTATTTACTGAACAGTTACTGAAGATATTCACTAAGAGTTACTCTTTATTTACCGAATAGTTATTCTTTATTTATCGAAGAGTTACTCTTTATTTACCGAAGAGTTACTCTTTATTTACTGAACAGATATCGAAGATATTTACTAATAGTTACTATTTATTTACTGAAGAGTTATGTTTTATTTACCGAAGAGTTACTCTTTATTTACCGAAGAGTTACTCTTTATTTACAGAAGAGTTACTTTTTATTTGCTGAACATTTACTGAAGATATTTACTAAGAGTTACTCTTTATTTACTGAAGAGTTATTCTTTATTTACTGAAGAGTTACTCTTTATTTGCTGAACAGTTACTGAAGATATTTACTAAGAGTTAGTCTTTATTTACTGAAGAGTTATTCTTTATTTACTAAAGAGTTACTCTATATTTACTGAACAGTTACTCAAGATATTTACTAAGAGTTACTGTTTATTTACTGAAGAATTATTCTTTATTTACCGAAGAGTTACTCTTTATTTACCGAAGAGTTACTCTTTATATACTGAACAGTTACTGAAGATATTTACTAAGAGTTACTCTTTATTTACTGAAGAGTTACTCTTTATTTACTGAAGAGTTACTCTTTATTTACCGAAGAGTTACTCTTTATTTACTGAAGAGTGACTCTTTATTTACTGAACAGTTACTAAAGATATTTACTAAGAGTTCCTCTTTATTTACTAAAGAGTTATTCTTTATTTACCGAAGAGTTACTCTTTATTTACCAAAGAGTTACTCTTTATTTATCGAAGAGTTATTCTTTATTTACCGAAGAGTTACTCTTTATTTATCGAAGAGTTACTCTTTCTTTACTTGAATAGCTTATCGAAGATATTTACTAAGAGTTACTCTTTATTTATCGAAGAGTTATTCTTTATTTACCGAAGAGTTACTTTTTATTTACCGAAGAGTTACTCTTTATTTACACAAGAGTTACTAAAGATATTTACTAAGAGTTACTCTTTATTTACTGAAGAGTTATTCTTTATTTACCAACGAGTTACTCTTTATTTACCAAAAAGTTACTCTTTATTTACTGAACAGTTACTGAATATATTTACTAAGAGTTACTCTTTATTTACTGAAGAGTTATTCTTTATTTACCAAAGAGTTACCTTTTATTTACCGAAGAGTGACTCTTTATTTACTGAACAGTTATTGAAGATATGTACTAAGAGTTACTCTTTATTTACTAAAGAGTTATTCTTTATTTACTGAAGAGTTACTCTTTATTTACCGAAGAGTTACTCTTTATTTACCGAAGAGTTACTCTTTATTTACTGAACAGTTGCTGAAGATATTTACTAAGAGTTACTCTTTATTTACTGAAGAGTCATTCTTTATTTACCAAAGAGTTACTCATTATTTACCGAAGAATTACTCTTTATTTGTTGAACAGTTACTGAAGATATTTACTAAGAGTTACTCTTTATTTACTGAAGAGTTATTCTTTATTTACTAAAGAGTTACTCTTTATTTACCGAAGAGTTACTCTTTATTTACTGAATAGTTACTCAAGATATTTACTAAGAGTTACACTTTATTTACTGAAGAGTTATTCTTTATTTACAGAAGAGTTACTCTTGATTAACCGAAGAGTTGCTCTTTATTTACTGAAGAGTTACTCTTTATTTGCCAAAGAATGACTCTTTATTTACTGAACAGTTACTGAAGATATTTACTAAGAGTTACTCTTTATTTACTGAAGAGTTATTCTTTATTTACCGAAGAGTTACTCTTTATTTACCAATGAGTTACTCTTAATTTACTGAAAAGTTACTGAAGATATTTACTAAGAGTTACTCTTAATTTACTGAAGACTTATAATTTCTTTACCGAAGAGTTACTCTTTATTTACCGAAGAGTTACTCTTTATTTACTGAATAGTTACTCATGATATTTACTAAGAGTTACACTTTATTTACTGAAGAGTTATTCTTTATTTACCGAAGAGTTACTCTTTATTTACCGAAGAGTTGCTCTTTATTTACCGAAGAGTTACTCTTTATTTGCCAAAGAGTGACTCTTTATTTACTGAATAGTTATTCTTTATTTACCGAAGAGTTACTCTTTATTTACCAAAGAGTTACTCTTAATTTACTGAAAAGTTACTGAAGATATTTACGAAGAGTTACTCTTAATTTACTAAGAGTTATAATTTATTTACCGAAGAGTTACTCTTTATTTACCGAAGAGTTACTCTTTATTTACAGAATAGTTACTCACGATATTTACTAAGAGTTACACTTTATTTACTGAAGAGTTATTCTTTATTTACCGAAGAGTTACTCTTTATTTACCGAATAGTTGTTCTTTATTTACCGAAGAGTTACTCTTTATTTGCTGAACAGTTACTGAAGATATTTACTAAGAGTTAGTCTTTATTTACTGAAGAGTTATTCTTTATTTACTGAAGAGTTACTCTTTATTTACCGAAGAGTTACTCTTTATTTACTGAACAGTTACTCAAGATATTTACTAAGAGTTACTCTTTATTTACTAAAGAGTTATTCTTTATTTACCGAAAAGTTGCTCTTTATTTACCGAAGAGTTACTCTTTATTTGCTGAACAATTACTGAAGATATTTACTAAGAGTTACTCTTAATTTACTGAAGAGTTATTCTTTATTTACTGAAGAGTTACTCTTTATTTACCAAAGAGTTACTCTTTATTTACTGAATAGTTACTCAAGATATTTACTAAGAGTTATACTTTATTTACTGAAGAGTTATTCTTTATTTACTGAAGAGTTACTCTTTATTTACCGAAGAGTTACTCTTTATTTACTGAACAGTTAGTAAAGATATTTACTAAGAGTTACTCTTTATTTACTGAAGAGTTATTCTTTATTTACCGAAGAGTTACTCTTTATTTACCGAAGAGTTACTCTTAATTTACTAAACAGTTACTGAAGATATTTACTTAGTGTTACTCTTTATTTACTGAAGAGTTATTCTTTATTTACCGAAAAGTTACTCTTTATTTACCAAATAGTTACTCTTTATTTACTGGCCTGTTACTGAAGATATTTACTAAGAGTTACTCTTTATTTACTGAAGAGTTATTCCTTATTTACCGAAGAGTTACTCTTTATTTACCAAAGAGTTACTCTTTATTTGCTGAACAGTTACTGAAGATATTTACTAAGAGTTACTCTTTATTTACTGAAGAGTTATTCTTTATTTACCAAAGAGTTACTCTTTATTTACCGAAGAGTTACTATTTATTTACTGAACAGTTACTGAAGATATTTACTAAGAGTTACTCTTTATTTACTGAAGAGTTATTCTTTATTTACCGAAGAATTACTCTTTATTTACCGAAGAGTTATTCTTTATTTACTGAACAGTTACTGAAGATATTTAATAAGAGTTACTCTTTATTTACTCAAAAGTTATTCTTTATTTACCGAAAAGTTACTCTTTATTTACCGAAGATTTACTCTTTATTTACTGAATAGTTACTCAGGATATTTACTAAGAGTTACACTTTATTTACTGAAGAGTTATTCTTTATTTACCAAAGAGTTACTCTTTATTTACCGAAGAGTTACTCTTTATTTACCAATGAGTGACTCTTTATTTACTGAACAGTTGCTGAAGATATTTTCTAAGAGTTACTCTTTATTTATCGAAGAGTTATTCTTTATTTATCGAAGAGTTACTCTTTATTTACCGAAGAGTTACTCTTTATTTACTGAACGATTATCGAAGATATTTACTAAGAGTTGCTCTATATTTATCGAAGAGTTATTCTTTATTTACCGAAAAATTACTCTTTATTTATTGAAGAGTTACTTTTTATTTACAATTACTCTTTATTTATTGAAGAGTTATTCCTTATTTACCTAAGAGTTACTCTTTATTTACCGAATAATTACTCTTTATTTACTGAACGATTATCGAAGATATTTACTAAGAGTTACTCTTTATTTACTAAAGAGTTATTCTTTATTTACCGAAGAGTTACTCTTTATTTGTTGAACGATTCATCGAAGATATTTACCAAGAGTTATTCTTTATTTACCGAAGATTTTATCTTTATTTACCGAAGAGTTAACACACAATTTTAATCTAGTTTATTTTTCATATTTTTTTGGGTTGACCTATAAGTCTATTTTAATATTTTTAATAGAGATATATTTTTTATTTATAGTTAATAATAACTTAAATACTCTACCAAAATATATGTATATATATATATAATTAAAAAATTTAAAATATATTATCCAAACAAAATATTTAAATATTAAATAAATTTAAATGAGAACAATTAGGTATATTTGAATTTCTTAAAAACTTTAAAATTCATTCTACAAACAGAAGATTGTAGGAGATATTCTTATATATCGAAACTCTTTCTCCAAGCGTTTATAGAAAAATTAAACACATAATATCTTATTTTTATAATACAAAAATTAAATATAAAATAGCTTTTTAGAATTTCTTATAACTTGAAAAATACACAAAAAGTGTATATTAGCAAAAATATAGAGTGACAAAATTTATGATAAAGATAAAATTACATATTAAACATTTTCAATTGATTCGTTAAGAATTGATTACTAGTTTTTAAATCTTTGACTGATTTGTTTTTCTCGGTGAATTTAAACCAAACAAACGGAAAATAGACGAACATTCATGTGGAGGCGGGGATAATATGTTGTTAGATGAATAGTTCTTAAAAACTGGGTACAGTGGAGAAAACAATTATATCGTAACTTGAACTGAGAATGTTTACATCGCAACACATTATTGCGCAATCAGATTATGAAAGATCAATTATGTTTGTTAGATCGTGCATATAGGAGGGATAAAAAACTTACCTCCAAAGAGTGAAACGAAAAGATCAAAAGAATGACATGCAGCGAGGGCGAGCATGTAAGAACAACATATGTGTACCAATGACAGAGGTTTTAACCCAGTGTGACTTCTCTAAATTTCTGAATGCAATCCAAAGCTTTTTTGAAATCACTTTCTTCGAGCGCAATATTAAAACGACAGTATCCAGGAATTCCAGTCCATGACCCGCTATTGATGCATAATCCTGTGGCTTTGAGAATGACAGTCCTAATATTAGAGTCGTCCAGCTTTACTTCCTCAGTGGCACTTTCGTGGCTTCCTTCACCTTTTGGTGAAATCTTCAGCTTAACAGTCTTATTGAGATAGGCAGAGGGCTTGGCCACAACAGACACACCTGCACACGATTCGAGCACATCCCATCCATTTTTCTCAAGAACCTAGGGTAATAACCGCCAAAAAAATATTAGCATTCTTTAAACAAAAGGAAAAAAAAAAAAGGATTACAACCATGAATATACAGATAAAGTAAAATAAAATTAAAGCAAAAAAAATTTAGCCGTCAAGATCACCTGTTTCAAACACTTGGCTCTAGTTCTCAATATCTGGGTGTGTTCAACGATAGTATCTGATAGGTTTGATGGTTTTTGCTCTCTAAGCTCCAGCAATTTCTTTGTAGCATATCTAACAGTAATATGAGGTTTGCTTAATCCTGGATAGCTATAAAATGTGTCAACCAAAACAGGCTCGTTTAGAATAAGATAGCCAAATCTGAGAACACCATTGAGCATCTTCAGAGACAGTCCGCCAAGAAGAGACACACAAAACGATGGCTTGATTGAAGAATTCAGCCTAGACAAACACCCCTCTATATCCCAGACACCCCAGCCTTCACAGTCAAATTCCAAACCGGAGGAAGCAGTATCTATTACAACTCTTGCACCAAATATAGCACAAGTGCTTAAAATTTCTACCATCTCATTGTTGCTATAAATTAAGCCAGTTGGATTGACAGTAGGACCGGAAATATACACCCATGGGTTTTTCACAGTCCCAAGGACTCCAGTGAGTGTCTTCTCCGTTAACTTAAAACCTTCTTTGACATCTGTTGGTACTGTCACTATGTCAGCTTTCAAGAATCTTGCAGAAGAAACATAGTTCCCATTTGATCCAGCTGGAAAGCAGAGAGTGCCACCTTCATTGATGCAGCAGAGGACCAGCTTGTTGAAAAGAGCTTTTGAATTGTCAGCATATATAAATTCTGTGCTGTTATCAGTTGGAAAACCATAGTTGCTCTTGACAAATCCTTTGATGCTTGCTCTGACATCAGTTTCAGACTCAGACATGTTTTGTCTAGCAAAACTTTCAAAAATAGCTGCCTTAACAGAAGATGGAACTGGCAAGAAGATTTGATCGACGTCCATGTGGATCAGGGACCCATTCTCTACCCCATCGATAGATAATTCAGCATTGTTAAGTATCAATGAGGCTGATTTAGAAAATCCTATCATATCAACTGATTTGACATCCTCAAAGTTTCTCTGAAATGGACAGGAGTTATATTTAAGTGTTAAGAAAACTTAATATGGGAATTGACTAATTTATGAACAACTGATAACTTCACGTCATAATATTAGGATTGATTTTCACCGAATACTCCCTTTCAAGCAACAAGGAACTTGCAAATAATAGTTATCAAAACACAAAGAACTAGAAAGTTTAAAAAGGCATAGTATGCTTTCCGATGTCAATCTGGTATCTCTGACCCAATAATCAAGTCACGTAACTTCGTAGATAAATATCAAATTTAAAAAAAGTTGCAGATAATGTTTATCTAAACTGTCCCAGAAATTTCTAATGTCTTGGAGAATGAAATCAATCTGGTATAGAACATCGGTTGTCCCTTTTTCCTATTGAAGCAAAGATTAGCATATAACACTCTATTTAGTCCTCTAATAGCTAAATTCAGATCCTGATGTCCATGGTAGTCTCAAACACAATTTCTAGTATGAATTTGGGAAGAGACAAAGCAACTTCAACAACTTTTAAGCTTAGAGGCAAGTAAAGAGACGGACCTTGGCAGGTGCATGCCGGCCAGCAAGCTGAAAAGCAAGAAGCTCGTGAAAAATACAGCCATAATAGTACTGACTAATTAATGAAGTATTTCCCTCCAGTAGTTCAATAGTTTTGGACAGGGCGTTAAAAAGGGTTTCTTCTTCCGAAATAACGAAAGCTACTTCTAAATCTGGATAAACCTGTAAAACATGCGTTATGTCGGTGCTATCAATAAGAAATTGTTGATATCAAGCCAAAACACAAGTCTACCATATGGACTAAGTGAGCCAAGTTAACGGAATAGGGAATATTACCTTATTCTTTACCAGTCCACATATAATTGCTGCATGAGAAGGAAGAGGAGTTCCTGAAAGATACTTCAGGACCCCATTCGATCCAGGAAGGCTGGATAGCTCAAAGTGATCTGATATGTCCAAGAAAAGACGAGATCCAATGTCCCGGGTTGTATCTAATAGGTGCACAAAAGCTGAACTAGTAACAGCCTCAAAATGAGCAATCCCAGTAACCACCACTTCGGGCTTCAACTTCTTTATTAGTTCTATCATTAAGTCTGACTGCCGAGGGGCTTCAATTACCATAATGGTATAATCTAAAGAGTCGATAGTTCCTGAGCTCTACTAGAAAGATAAAAAATTGTTATGGAAAATGCAATAATCAACCCTAATCGTTATCACCATGAAGAAAAAAAAAATTCAATTTTACATATTTTCAATGCAAGAAACCCTCAAGTTTTAGAACCACGCCGCTATCGGTAAAAGGTTAATACACACCAAGAAAGGAAGGGCGTGAGTGTTGAAGACACGCAAATAACCAGTGTGTCAAAGTAGTCCTACATCGGCTGAAAGGTGGATGAAATAAGTTATACTAGATAAAGACATAAATTGAATTAGATATGTCATTTAAATCATATCTCCACTGGGATGTTAGATAAAGACATAAATTGAATTAGATTTATGTCATTTAAATCATATCTACGTGGAGGAAACTGGGATGTTAACGAGTAAACATGTTTTATAAATAATAATTATTTTTAAAATAAAAATAATATTATTTTATTAAAAAATATATATATATTATAAATTAATTTGATTAATGAATTCATTTATTATAAGAATAAATATAAGAAAAAATCTCTAATCTTCAATTATTTATAATTTAATGATTAAAAATATTATTATTTTAAATCAATGTATTACTAAAACAATTTTAAAAAATAGATAAATATTATTTTTTATAATTTATATATTAAATTATTATATTTGATATAAAAATTAATTACATTAATATAACTTTTTTTATTTAAATATTTTTAAATTAATTATTTTAATGTAAATTTGCTATTATTTTTATAAAAAATTTAATTAAATCAAAATTCTATTAATTCATTAATCTAAGGTTAGACAAAAAATTATAATTACTTTAAGATATAAGTTATTAATTTTTTTATTTAACTCTTAAAACATGTTAGACTAAATATGACTATTTATTGTATCAACAAATAAAATTAAGTAAGAAAATATTTAATGAGAGTCTTTAACAAAAGTAAAAAAATATTTAATGAGAGTCTTTAACAAAAAGTTATTTATGAATAAAATTAAATATTTAATTATAGGTCTTACAGGTAAATTGTTTTAAACTTGATCAAAATTATTTATCCAATCAATTTTTTCAATTTTTAACCAATTCAAATATAAGATTCACAGTAAAATATTTATTTTTATTTAGTAATAAGACATTTTCTAGGGAAGTTGAAAACAACGAATCCTACTCAATTAAAAAAGTCAATAATGAGGTGCAATGAGCCCTCAATAATTCAGCAAATATTAGGTCACCACCTAAAATTGCTTAAGTGACAGCACGTTAATTTATTCTAATAGAAGAAAAATATGTATAAAGCGGCTGCAGACGTCAGAATTATATTACAATACATTTGTCTGCTGTCAAACGGGTATAAATGGAACAATTGCACCATTTGAATCTGCATGTGGATACATGGACTCTACATTGCATATGCAAATATTTTCCCACTCAAACAAGCAAAAATCGCCCCCCTCCCCTCCGAGGAGCAATTTTTAGGAAGTTATTCTAGTCAGGAAAGTTTTGCATATAAGTCGAATATGCATGCAGTTGCATTTCTTTCTAAAATGTGTTCCTCCACAAGGGAACTTTTTCTAGAAATGATTATTGCTTTGGAAAAAATTTCACAGCAAGGACAACTGTTCACATAATTGAATTTCTTCAACACATTGGGATAATAATACAGACACAACAAAATATTATCAAGTTCAAAAAATACGAAGGCTTGTCTAGTCCATACCTCAAGTGCCGATGACGTTAACCACTGCCTTGGTAAGTGTCGGGTCAGATGTTCATCTACAACTGCAAGGCGAGGTGAGAACAAGCGAAGAGCATTCTCAATTGCTGCAGCCCTTGAAGGAAAAATGACAATATTCTTGCACAAGATCAAGATAACATGTTATCAGCAAAACTGAACAGTTTAGGGAGAGTATTACATTTTTTTTTTTTACTTTTCATTACAGACACGACATATGAGATATCATCTTATACTATATGTAGCTATGTATATGAATGCTATAGTAATGCTATATAATTAATATTGCAGTCTATTCTTACATTGGCAGTGAGTGGAATATGGTGATACGTCTTCAGAAATCCTGCAATGAGATTGCGGAAATGTTTGCTTCCGGCAGGTGGCTCATACGGAAAATAAGAATTACTTTTTAGTGTGCGGGCAAGATAAGCAAGGAAAGGAATCTTCTCATCAGCAACAGAATCATCCTCAAAAGACAAATCTAGGGAGCTACTGATCTCTTGAAATCCATGTTTTAGAAAATCAAAAATAACCTTAACCTGTCAGCATACAAATGGCATTGTGCTTCAAATTTCCTCCAAGGCAACAGATATTCTTGTACTGAATTAACAAGCTTTCCTAAAGTACTCCACCTGGTTAGGGTGACGAAGTTGACAACTGTATACTGATAAAGCATGGGAAATGCTGCCACCAGACTTTCCATAAGCCCACGCGGTTCGTGCGCAAATAGGTTGATCTCCAGAAAGTCCCATGAAAAACTCAAAACGGTGTGGGCTGTTCTTCTCAATCTCAACTAAAGCTGCAATATCTGTATCACCAGCCTATACCAATACCTCTCAATAAGATAATACTTCCATTGGAGAAATGACATCTAGCAAAATATATACTACATCTGGCTCAAAATGACTGTAGCTTTAACTTTCTAAAAAAATTTCAAATTGATTGAAGTTCAATGAAACATTTATGTTTTCATTTTTACTTTCTCTCCAAATTAATTTTTCTCTTTGATGCAATAAAAACAATGTATTTATTGAGAGAGTAAAACTATTTTAATAAAGTTATTTTAAAAACTAATATATTTGTTGTTGTTGGTATGGGACAGAGGGAGTAGTTACTAACCTGAATGATTTTAGTTTGCCAAAGCTTTGTAAGGCGAAAACCCCGACGCTCAAACAATCGTTTGCAAACACCTTGACCTGGGCGCCCCCCCATATTAAAGATCATAATTCCAGTTGGTTTGATTACTGTTATCCCCTCCTCAACTGCCCTTGCAATTAAACCTAAGCCAAATTGGTCCTCCACAAAGCCCTAGGCGCAACAAAAGACAAAAAGAATGTGAGAATGATGCATTCTTGTTATAAATAGGCAGATAACCTATCAATTCAAAACATTTCTAAATTGCCCGAAAATCCCTATCATGGAGTGAATTAGAGACAACTTTTGTAGGTAAAAGTGATGTCTAAAGAAAAAGGATATTCTTGTAGCTTCACTAATAGGAATCGTTAATATGTGATAATAGTGTAAGACTTCAGCCATCACTAGAACAAAAACATAAAAGTTGCTCTGAGGTAACTATTATGTCTAGGTTGGTAGATAGTTAAGGAAAACAACGGCGTCAAAGAAAAATATTTTTCTATTTCATTTACCCTCTGTTTTGGGATTGGTGTTGTTCAGATTTGGCGTTTACAATGATGACATGCAGGACACGAATGACATTCCAAGTAAATAGCAGGTGACCAATAAAAAAGGATCCTATTTACCTGAAGTGCACAATAATTACTTAATGAATGAAGGAATTCCTCGCTTGCATTTTCTGTTATCACCTTTGACATTGCATCTGGGTTTGGATTAAGAATCTGCAGGGATCCAACCAATAGAAAAAATTGTATTAATCAAATGATGATGCCCAAACACCGGATAGACCAAATTCCTTAGACCCATGACTGCTAAAAGATATAGTTGCCAACCATTCATGCAGGTCCATAATTATGGTTCATATTCCATGAAACAAGGAACATGAATCGATCCAACTATCATAATTGTTGAGTCAAACTTTGTAAATAATTTGGTTTATAAAGTTCTGGAAAAGGCTACCAGCACCATCAACAACATTATCTTTCGATAAAACTACCAACCACCCCTTTATCTGCTTCTAGAAACACAGTAAAATAACCAGATAAGATAAACCATGAAATGATGAAGATTTCCATAAAAAGTAAATGTAAAAAGCATCAGCCTTCCCTACCTAATAATTAATAAAACCGACAATAACAGAAATAAAAAATAGCATCTGATGTTCAATTCCATAATTTATATTAAAAATATTTGTCTAGTAAGCTTATCCTTCACACCCTTTGCCAAAAGTTTATGAAAATCCTACAAAGTAAATTCAACCCCTCTCGAGTTTTAGGCCATCTGGGTTTGAGAAAACATCCATGAGCTTTCATCCAACAGCTTAACATACAGAGATGGATGGTTGCATCTGAATGAAAGTTATACAATGCATACAGTATGCGTGTACAGAGGTAATGGTTGTGGAATGACCTGAGGTATGCATCCGACAATTCTTTCGAGTTGAATGTCTTTTTCCCTGCAATAGGATAAAAGATCAGATTCGTGGAACTCAATCCTGTCAAGCAAAGTTTTCTTCTCCTCGTCATAGATGGGCTGGCCATTTTCATCTAACGCATTCAAGTATAAGTTTATCCAGGAAACCTTGACCGCTCTAGGATTGATATCAAGGCCATAGACCTGCAGAAATTAGTGGTACGTGTTGGGGATCGAGCCAAAAGAGGGGGAAATTGTTAGCAGATAAGAAGAGTGATGAAGAAAACCTTCGAAGGCAACCATTTCTCGGCAATGGCAATGGAAATCCATCCATTTCCGCAACCTAACTCGGCAACAATCCTCTCCTTGAAAATGGAGTCTGGATGTCTATTAATCCCTTCGTAAAAAGTGAAGGACCAGTCTTCGGGAACAAAAATGCTAGGAATGACCATCATAGTCAATTTGTTCCTGCCATTGTGGCCTGCAATGCGATGCATTAGTTAGCAATATAATAATAATAATAATAATTATTATTATTATCACGTAATAGGTAAAGGCCAAAATAAATACCTGCATATTGACCCAGGGAAACATCTTCGATGCGAAAATGGTAGGTCTGAAAGCATTGATCGCAGGAGTCCTTGGTGGGAAACCGCTTCTGAAGGTGGGAAAGGAAGATCCGAGCCTGAGAACGGGTCTCGGGATTCTCTAGGCGCTCCAGCAGCGACCGCAGCGAGGCGTAGGCAGCGTCGCCGGACTCCTTGCACTGCTCCAGGAACTCATCAACCGTCTTCCAACTCATTTTCTAATCCTTCACTTCTGCGCGAGAATGAACAAACTAACGAATGATAAGTCAACAGTGAAAGAGAGAGAGAATTAACGACTGATGATATGAGTTAGTTAGAGGTAGGCGTGGCGAGAGAGATTCAGACACTGACACTCGCATCCGTTGCTACGACCTTTTCTTTTCTATTAATAATAAGAAGACAATAATATTACAAGCACGTGTCTTTGTACATTTTTTTTTTTTACCTTTATATTAAATGTGAGTGGTTCTCACGTTACAAAAATTTCAATTAAAGATTCCAACGAAATATATTGATTGAAATTTGTAACTCAATTTTATAAAACTAAATTGGTTGGATGAAAATTATCATTTATATATATATATATATATATATATATATATATATATATATATATATCATAATATTATTAATTAAGTAAAGATTACATTTATTTATATATTATAAATTATTAATTAAGTAAAGATTATATTTATTTATATATTATAAATTATTAATTTGATAAAAATTATATTTATTAATATATCATAATATTATTATTATATTTTTAAATAACAGATAATTTCTCAACACACAATTCATTATATTAATATAATAAAAATTATATTTATCTTATTTTTTTATGTGGTAACATCACTCTAATTAACTTAGATATTATATAATAAGATAATTAATTTAATCATTTAAAATTGATTTAATCTAATGAGGATTGTAATTATTTATGTATTATGATGTAATCGTATATTTTTTGTCGTTATGAGATTTTATCATATTCCTTCACTTAAAAAAAAATTATCATATTTTTTCACTTTAAAGATATTTTTCATTTTACTTCTTTGTCTTAAAAGATTTTCATCATATCTCATTATTAAAATATACCTATATCCTTTTATTTAAAATTACTTGTGTAGTTATTAAAATTAATTTTCATATTTTATTTCACTCATATATTTTATAAGTATTATTGCAAAATTTCTTTTAGATTTAAAAATATTATGAACATATTTTTTTCAATATATATATATATTACACCAGTCACCTTAAATTTAATAAAGTCAACTTTCCATATCCTATCTCGTAAAATATTGTTAAAAAAATTCAAAATAACGAAAGAGATAATAAACTTGACACTAAAAATATCTATTCCACAAGGACAAAGTTAATTATCGACCAAAACACAATAAAAGAGATAACGAATAAAGTGTCCAAAATCTTAAATATAAAAATTATGTTTTAGGAGAAGAATGTCCTTAATAAAAAATTAAAAAAAATGTTTTTTTAACATTAAAATCACGTATAAATCATATTATTTAAAGTTAAGAAGGAATAAATAATAAATAATAAAATATACAAATATAATTACAATAATTCATAATCATTCAATTCAATTTTTTATATATTGAAAGATTGTAAATAAAAACGATAAATCAAGTTATTCTAACTATTTTAGTTCATTGTATATTTAGCTCACAACTATTATAATAATATAAATTATTTGTCGTAATTAAAGCTGTAACGACTCTAGAAATCGTCAAAGTAGTAAACAAGTAAATAACGACATCTATTTTACATTATATTACTGTAATTGTAACATAGATTGAAATTCGGTTCACTAACGGAACCTTAAAATATAGTAACATAATTTATTTATATATTATACATGTAAAAGTAGCTCCCTCGAAGTTATCCCATCGAACTATCCTTACTTGTCCAGGTAGTCACATCTTCATCTCTCAACTCCTCATCCGCTCCCACATAAAAGTGATCATCGCAGTCCCATTCACATGGAAAAATAGGGGTAAGTATTAAATCATTCGATATAATAAAACGAGATATAGAAGTAATAATTATATATTATGATCAATTACGAAATTATCAACACACTAAGACACCTTCGGAAGTATACCCTAACTATGCCCGAACTCGGAGACTATCATCTGTGGGCACATTGTGATCGGTACCGCGAGTACCATTCGACCACCCTCCACACGAGTAGGATTACTGACACCCTTCATGACTCATACTGGAGTACCCCTCCGAGCGCGCCACCAGTCATCTCTCCATCGACTTCTCACCACCTGATCTCGTAGTCTACCTGACCCGACCAATCAGTGAAGTCTGGGACCTCATTCATAATCTTCCAACATAGTTATTACATTAATGTACTTTGTACCACCCCGGGTACCATTCAAACATAACAAAAAATTATTCACATTTGCCGGATCCTGGACCACCTGTCCTCACGGCTCATTCGGGTCAATAAAAATAGGATTTGACTTATTCTGGCACCAACCCTCCGGCTCAGTCTAGCCAATATATAACGTCTCAGGACTGATTCTGGGCATCAGCCCTCAGGCTCAGTCTGACCCACACACGTCACAACACACTACTTTCATTCTCTCTCTCTTTATATATTTTTTTTTTCTAAAATCATTTCCGAAATCATTTCCGAAACTATTTCCGAAACTATTTCTGAAACTATTTTCGAAATCATTAAATTATTATTTTGCCCTTAATCTTCATTTTTGAAAATTCCTTCCATGTCCCGAAAATGACTATTTTGCCCTTGGACATTTTCAAAAATTCCTTCCATGTCCCAAAAATAACTATTTTACCCTTGAAAATTTTCAAAAAATCCATTTATGTCCCTAGGATGTAAAATGACTATTTTGCCCTTGAACATTTTCAAAATTACATTTATGTCCCTAGGATGAAAAATGACTATTTTACCCTTGATCTTTTTAAAAAATCCCCACCATATCCCTTTCTTCTTCCTTCGCCCGATAACGAGTTTCGAATTTTGCAGATTTTGGCGGATTTCAAATTACTCGGTTTTAGACAACCAAACTAGTCCCAAATCGAAATTAAACATGAATTATATCTAATTTAAGTTGAAAACATCAATTTCACCATATAATTCATCCTTAATTTCAAGAATTTAATCAATATTTAAAACTTTGCAAATATATGAATAGTAATTACCTCCAGTATGCCATTTTCAAAATCCAGGTTTCAAATTTCTCAGTTTCAATCACCAAAATTAGTTCCAAATAAAAATTAAACCATAAACATGTTCAATTTAAGTTAAAAACAACAATTTTATTATATAATTCATCCTTAATTTCAAGAATTTCAAAAACTTTCAAACGGTGAACAGTTCATCAAAATCAGAAATTCTTCAAAATCAGACATTCAAATAATTCATATCTCTACTTCTATTCCTTATTCACAGGGTACCCAGCAATTCAATTTCATATATTGAATGAATTAAACTTCCCACTTAATTCAAGCTCTCTCTCGTTTCACCAGATCCTGCACGAGTAGAGTCTCGTTGCTTGAAATTTAGACAATAGAAGAAGGAGAAAAAGAAGAATGAGGAACATGTAATATGGGAGGAAAAATTTCCTGCAGAAACCATTCATCTCCCTTCGAACATATAAAAGAAAAAATTTTACTATGCATAAGAAAAACTTCGTTATGAAAATTTCTTGCACGAGTAAAAAGCATACGTCACAAAAACGAGTTATAGATTTCAACTCACACCTCTAAAATACAAAATACATATTAATTAGTCAATAAATCAATTCGTGGATAATATTTTTTATATAAAATTATATATATATATATATATATTTAAAATATATTTTTAATTATATAAATAATTTATAAATTTTTTATTTATTAATTAATATTTTTATATATAAAGTTGATAAATTATAAAAGAGAGGGTACCATATAACTTGATACTAAAACATATAGTCTTTATTGTGTGTAACATTGTTTTCGTTACTAACAAATTGTAAACATTAGCTTTTCTACTTTTTTAATAATTATTAATTGCATTCATATTTTTAAAATATTTTAAATTATATTGATTTAATATTCGTGTTTTAGTTGGAATGTAATGCAAAATGGATTTATTTTGAAATGACTTCGGACGTAAAGTGTTGTTTTTCTACTTTAATAGTTATTAATTGCATTCACTGACTCTTTAAATATTTTACGTTACATTTATTAAATCATGTTTTAGTTGGAGTGTAATAAAAATAATATTTATTTTAAAATGACTTTGGACATTATGTAAACGTGTTGTACTTTTATTTCTTTAATAGTTATTGATAGCATTTTTTTTAATACTTTAGATTATATTGATGTAAGCATGTTTTAGTTGGAATATAATAAAAAAAATTATTTTGAAATGACTTTGGACATGATATAAACGTGTTGTTTTTCTACTTATTCAATAATTATTGATCGTAATTTTTTAAAAATACTTGAGATTATATCGATATAATAATGTTTTAGTTGGAATTTAATACATAACCAGATTCAAACGATTATGTAAAGGTGTTAACTGATATACTTATATATTGAATAATCAATTGATCAAATTTATATCAGTAAGAAAAGTGTAAAGTAAAAATGATTAATAAAAAATAATAATTTCTTTTAATCGATAATAAAAAAAGTTAGGAATAAAAAATGTGTAACTAACATGTTTATTTTCTTTTTATATATAAACGAAGAAAAGGAAAATATAATAAAGATATTATTTTGTAAATTATTTTCATTTAAATAACTAATTATTTATTTGCATATTTTGAATTTTAATATATATATATATAGATATTAATTATTATTTTAATAAATTATAAATATAAAATTATTACAAAAATCAAATGAATAATTTTATATATATTTTATTTGTTTATAATAGAATATTATTTTATTAATTTAATTTAAAATAATTTTATATTATTAAAAAAACAAAATATATAATTTAAAGATATCACTATAAAAAGCTATTTTATTAATAAAAAATAATTAATTTTAATTTAATTATTTATTATTTTTTAAATGATTTTCTTTTTCTTTTTCATATGACTCTTCTCTTAAATAAGAATATTTATTTTATTTTATTTTATTACTTTTTTTCTTTCCTCACACAAGAATGCCCGATACCTTTTGATTATAAATGTTTCAAGTTATTAAAAAAAATTTTTATTGATTAGTTCGAATAATGAAACAGGAACATCTTTTAATGTATACCGAATTTCGATTTGTTATATTATTCTAAATCATTACAATAAATAAATAAATATATATATATATATATATATATATATATATATATATATTATTCTATCCAATTATATGAATTTTTTTACGTTAAAAAATATAAAATATAAATTTATTATAACACATCATTCTTAAATAACACATCATTAATTTAACTCTAATAGAAAAATTTTAATAAAATTTAAAGAACTCATTTTATTTCCTCATTTATTAAGTTATGTGATGAAATAATTATAAAAAGTTTAAATAACTTATCACGATTATTTCAATAAAAAATTCTTCAAAATACTTTACTTAAAATCTCAACAAACATTATTTCAATATATTCACTTATTTATTGATAAAATTTTGTGTAAGAAATTTTCTAAATTGATGCAAAGAGAACTAAGAAATGAGCTTCTTTTTTTTTTTACTAAAAAATTACAATAAAAAATAAGTTCAACTCTTGCTTTATTATCACTCTATTGAATTTAGAAAAAAAAATCATAAACAAAAATACTATAATACTTAATTCAAGTGAGCATAAAAAGATAATATAAAATTAGTTAAAAAGTCATTGAATAAAAATAAAATATAAACTTCTATCAGAATATTTTCAAAAATAAATTATATTTATTTTAATGATAATTATTAACGTTCATGACTAGAATTAGCATCAACAAATATGCTCTAAATTTTATGGTTAAAATTATATAATTTTCAATATTTATGATATTTTTCTGAATAACCGATTTAGACTATTAAAAAAAATCATAATATTTGTGAAACAATATGTTCTTTTCAAACCATTTTTGTAATAAAAATAAACTCACGTATTAATATTATCTTAAAAGTAATCTAATAATCAATTATAAAATTATATCAAAAATTACTACTAGAAATGCAAATGTTTTTTTTTAATCATATCATTTTTTTTATTAATTTTAATTTTATATTTTAAAAATAAAAAAATATTTATTTATTATATGAAAATAATGATTTAATTAAATATATTGTTTATTGTATAAAACTGTTATGACTATATTATAGTAAAACGTTAATAAAATCATAAAATTATATAAAATTTGACACTAATAAAAGTCATTGACAACTTCTTAATCATGTTATAAAGAAAAGTTGAAAGTTTTTAAAATAAATTATAAATAAAATAATTTCCTTAATTATTTAAATTATTTATCCTTTTTATCTTTATAAATAATATATCAATAATTCAACAAAATATAATTTATAGATACATATAGATAATATTCTCTAAAACCAATAAATAATATTTTCACTTTGTAATCTTAATTTTCTCCTTTCTAATTGCAA
>OY731403.1:17836939-17896939 GCA_963425845.1 Sphenostylis stenocarpa | reverse complement strand
AGAAGCAGAGAAGAAGCGAGGAGAAGAAGAAGCAGAAGAAGCTAAGAAGCAGTAAGAAGCAGAAGAAGCGTAAGAAGAAGCAGAAAAGAAGCAGTAAGAAGCAGAAGAAGCAGAAGAAGAAGAAGAAGAAGAAGAAGAAGAAGAAGAAGAAGAAGAAGAAGAAGAAGAAGAAGAAGAAGAAGAAGAAGGAGAAGAAGAAGAAGAAGGAGAAGAAGGAGAAGAAGGAGAAGAAGGAGAAGAAGGAGAAGAAGAAGGAGAAGAAGAAGAAGAAGAAGAAGGAGAAGAAGGAGAAGAAGAAGAAGAAGTAGGAGAAGAAGCAGCAGAAGAAGCAGCAGAAGAAGCAGCAGAAGAAGCAGCAGAAGCAGAAGAAGAAGAAGAAGAAGAAGAAGAAGAAGAAGAAGAAGAAGAAGAAGAAGAAGAAGAAGAAGAAGAAGAAGAAGAAGAAGAAGCAGAAGAAGAAGAAGAAGAAGCAGAAGAAGAAGAAGCAGCAGAAGAAGAAGAAGAAGAAGCAGAAGAAGAAGAAGAAGAAGAAGAAGAAGAAGAAGAAGAAGAAGAAGAAGAAGAAGAAGAAGCAGAAGAAGAAGCAGAAGAAGAAGAAGAAGCAGAAGAAGAAGCAGAAGAATATAAAGAAAGTAGACAATTCAGTTTATATAATATTCACAAAAATAACAATTTATTTGTTTTACCCTTATACGCAGACAAACAATAAAAAAATATATAATTTTTTAAACCATGAATCAAATAAATTTTGATTCAATTATTCGCGTAAAATTAAAATTTTAGTTTTTTACTATTAGCTTAAATTTCTTTACCAACTTTATGATATTAGACTTATTTCAAAGAGTCAAAAACTTAATTATAAAAGACACACAATTAAAATCCAAACTTGTAAAACCTATTTTTCCGAATAACCTTAAATAACTATAACTTTTAGAAGGATAAACCAAAATTTAATTAAAAGAAGGATAACTTAAACAAAAAATAATCAAGATGGAAATTGTATTTAATCCCTTACTATTTAATCTTTTAGTTTCTTTAAAACATTAAAAACACAACAAAATAAAAGGGAAAATACAAACCTCTTACCGAAAAAATTATTAGAATTTGAAAATTAAGATAATGACTAATAATATTCTTAAAAATTAAAATAAAATATCAAAATCTTTTATTTCTTTGTTCTCGTAAAAGTCCAAAATAACCTATATTTTATTCACTCATCGTTGATATAAATTATATGTACTACCTAAAACATTTCTATAAATAAACTAATATTATACATTATTAAAATTTAATTATTATTTACAAAAATATCACATGTAATTATTAATTACTTAAAAATACAATAGAGATTAAATATAAATATTTTATTATATATATTATCAAAATATCAAATATCAAAATTACATTAATATATATATATATATATATATATATATATATATAAAAAGTTTATTGTTTGTCAGGCATTTAATGTTGTGTTATTGTTTTAAGTGAGAAGATATATTATAATTATTTTTGAGTGAGAGGTCGTGTAGTTACTAATTTATATTTTTATTAAGTAAAAAAATATAAGTAGTTTCATTTTTTTATATAAAATAAGAAAATAATTTAGTTAAAAATGTCGACAAAAATAATTATAAAAAAATCTCACTAGTTATACTTTGTGTCTATTTTTTTTTATGTTGTTATATAAAAAAAAGTAAAATTTTACATTGAGTAAATCACTTGATAAACTGAGCATCAGCGAAATTTAAAATAATAATAATAATAAAAAGACAAAAATTAAACAAAATTTAAAATATAAAAATATTATATATTGGCAATTAGGTTTAAAGAAACACCGAATAACTGTAGAGACAAAGAAGATAATGTAAACTCTGAAAAAAAAAACAAAAAAACATGTTAAAAATAATTATACAATTTATAGCATTATTAATCAAGTAAATAATACTTTATTTTTATTTGATAAAAGATAAAATAGTTAATTATAAAAATAAATAAATAATTTTAACATTTGTTAAAATCAATTGTTATAAGATTGTTATATTAATAATAAGAGAAAAAATATATATAAACTATTTTTTAATTTCATTATTTAAGGACGTAGGAGTTAGATACATACGGATCATACGAGAATGTTGATTTAGGAACTAAATTGTCCCGATTATGATAAATTTTTGTTATCTGAATCATAGTATCTTCATTTTTATTGATTTCTTAATGTGTTCTCCTTTTTTTCTCAGTTACCAACATCTTGTTTAACTCCAATTGCATGGTGGATAGAAGAAAAAAAGTGCTCCCTGGCATGTCACCTTTGAAGAAGAAAAGCATAGCAGATAAAATAATCAATCTTCATCATCTTAGACAGCTCCATGCACAGCTCGTCCTCCACTCCCAGCACCAACACAACCACTGGGTGGCGCTTCTCCTTACCCAATGCACGCGCCTCCTTGCACCCTCAAACTACACCTGGCACATTTTCCATGTAGCAACGTATCCGAATGTACATGTCTTCACCTGCATGCTCAAATATTACTCCCAAACCGGTGCTACAGCAGAAGTAGTTTCTTTCTTTAAACATATGCAATACTATGACATTAAGCCTGATGCATCGGTTTATCCGGTATTGATAAAATCTTCTGGAAAGGCCAGCATGCTACTTCATGCTCATGTACTAAAACTGGGACACTGTGGCGATCATCATGTTCGAAATGCAATTATGGGCATGTATGCCAGGTGTGGACATATCGAGGTTGCCAGGAAACTGTTTGATGAAATGCTTGATAGAACTGTTGCAGATTGGAACGTCATAATCTCTGGATACTGGAAATGCGGGAATGAAGAGGAAGCAAGTAGGCTTTTTAGCATGATGGGCGAGTCAAAAAGGAATGTTATTACTTGGACCACCATGGTTACTGGACATGCAAAGATGAGGAATTTAAAGACTGCAAGGAAATATTTTGATTTGATGCCCGAAAAAAGTGTGGTATCTTGGAATGCTATGCTATCAGGATATGCTCAGAGTGGAGCAGCACAAGAGGCTGTAAGATTGTTCAGTGACATGCTTAACTCTGGCAATGAACCAGATGAAACAACATGGGTAACTGTCCTATCATCTTGCTCATCTCTTGGTGATCCTTGCCTTGCAGAGTCAATTGTCAGAAAGCTAGACAAAATGAACTTTCGTTCAAATTATTTTGTCAAGACAGCACTTCTTGATATGCATGCAAAGTGCGGGAACCTTGAGGTAGCTCAGAAGATTTTTGAGCAATTGCGTGTGTATAAGAATGCTGTCACATGGAACGCCATGATTTCTGCTTATGCTAGAGTAGGTGATTTATCTTTGGCAAGAGACCTGTTTAATAAGATGCCAGAAAGGAATACTGTCTCCTGGAATTCGATGATTGCTGGTTACGCTCAAAATGGCGAGTCAATAGAGGCAATCAAGCTGTTCAAGGAAATGATCTCTAGTAAAGATTCAAAACCAGATGAGGTGACTATGGTGATTGTTTTTTCTGCATGTGGACACCTTGGAAGACTAGGCTTAGGCAATTGGGCTGTCAGAATCCTAAGTGAAAATCATATCAAGCTTAGTATCTCAGGATACAATTCTTTGATTTTCATGTACGTAAGATGTGGAAGTTTGGAAGATGCTAGAGTAATATTTCAAGAAATGGCAACCAGAGATTTAGTTTCCTATAACACGTTGATTTCCGGGTTAGCAGTCCATGGGTATGGAACGGAAAGCATCAAGCTAATGTCAAAAATGAAAGAAGATGGTATTGAACCAGACCGCGTAACACATATTGGGGTATTGACAGCATGCAGTCATGCAGGATTAGTGGAAGAGGGCTGGGAAGTTTTTGAATCAATCAAAGTTCCTGATGTAGATCACTATGCATGTATGATTGATATGCTAGGTCGAGTTGGTAAATTAGAAGAAGCAATGAAATTGATTCAAAGCATGCCAATGGAGCCCCATGCTGGCATTTATGGATCTCTTTTAAATGCTACAAGCATTCATAAACGAGTTGAACTCGGGGAACTTGCTGCTGCTAAATTGTTCAAGGTTGAACCACATAATTCTGGCAATTACGTGTTGCTTTCCAACATATATGCTTTGGATGGTAGGTGGAAAGATGTTGACGACGTTAGGGACAAAATGAGAAAACAGGGAGTAAAGAAAACAACAGCTACGAGCTGGGTAGAGCATAGCTCATAACTTAATAAGTTCATTGTGGAAAAGGACCACATGAATAGTCAGATATCTATAATCTACTAGCAAATCTCACGGTTAAATTCAGGAGGGCAAGATATGTAATTGATAAAATATTGGTATTTACAGTGTGACGTTGGCTATCTGATCTGCTTCTAGTCAATGGTAGAAGTTCAGTAATAGGAACATGTAATTTATAATGGAAAGATAATTGTCAAGGTTAATAACAGATTTCACTGCCTCAGCTAAGCCTTGTTCACACAAAGATCATAGTAAGTTTAATGAAATTTATGTTCTGAAAATAAGACTAACCAGCCTATTCCATTCAGAATTTGGTAAGCATGCCCAATATTTGGTCTAAATAAACCATTGAAGTAGAAGTAGTTTTGAGAGAGAACAACTGAGCAAACTTTGAAAAAGGTGTCCAGAACAGTACAACTGATTGAATGTTTTTAATGTATTTTTAGTATTACCTTTTAATTATTTTTTATTGTTAAGAAATAAATTTTCGTATTGGTTTATTAAATAATTTGAATTTACTAATGAAATAAATATAAAATATTATTTATTATAATGTTTAGTATTATATTACTTTAATACATTATATCACATATATTTACTAATCATTTGTTATTATTTTATTGATATTAATTTAATTAAAATTGAATTCTTTGATTAGAATTTTAACTAGTTCAATACTCAATTTGGTTTTTGATCAAATAAAAAAATACCTAGGCCCTTTCTTACCCGGTCAGTTGCTTACATCAAAGTGCTGCTGCTTGATTCACTGTTCTCGACCTTAATTTATGTGTGTGTGTTTTTTTTCTTCTTGAACTTTTTTGTTATAGCACCTCAAAGAGTATATATTAAAAAAAAAAATGGTATCACAAACGTTTGGCTAATTCTTATGCAAGCATTTAAGAGCAATAAACCGATATACTCTCTTTTTTTTCCACAAAATCAAAGTTACACAAACTAAGAAAAAAATATTTTTAGAAACTAAATTTAGTCTCTAAAAATGATAACATTAGTTACTAATTCAATTAGTGACTAATTTAGAATCTAATTTAACTAAGGAATAAAAACCTTAGTAACTAATGTTAGAACCCAACTTTAATTGTGATTAGGAACTAATATTCAATTATACAAAAATAAATGACTATATTATATATAAACTAATTTAGTGACCAATAATATAGAAATCAATTAAGTGAGAGAATTATATGTAAATCAATTCAATGACAAATTGTATAGAAACCAATTCAGCGACCATATATTAAAAACCAGTTCAATTACTATATTATATAAAAACCAGTCCAATGACCATGTTATTTAACCAATTTAGTGAACATGCTATGTGAAAACCAAATTAGTGACCATATTACATAGAAACTAATTTAATGACCATATTACATAGAAACCAATTCAGTCATCATATTATATAAAAATTAATTCAGTGACATATTATATAGAAACCAATTCAGTCATCATATTATATAAAAATTAATTCAGTGACATATTATATAGAAACCAATTCAGTGACCATATTACATAAAAATCAATTCAATGACCATCTTATTTAAAAACTAGTCTACTGACCATGTTATATAGAAACCAATTTGGTGACCATGTTATATGAAAACCAACTCACTGAACATATTATAAACCAATTCAATGACCATATTATATAGATACTAATTCACTGGCCATATTATATAAAAATCTATTAAGTGATCAAATATATAAAGACCAAAAGTTGGCTACTATATTGGTGTCTAAATAGTAAATACCTAGTTCAAAATATTATCTACTTTGTTTACTAACTTAATTATTTATATTTAAGATTAATTAATAGTATAAAATAGTTAATATGGTAAAATCAATTAAAAGAATTTTATGTCCAAAATTTACAATCCTTTAAATATGATGATATTTCTATGACTTAAAAACGCAATATTGTTATCAACAAAAACTAAAACAAGAATAAATATGTATTATGAAATAGAATTTTAGAGGTTATAACTACAAATGTCATTTTAATAGTTCATTTCATAATATATGGAGTTTTATTTTCTTCAAATCTTTGTCATTATATATTTTTGGATGAATGAAATATATAAAACTTACGAAGATGAAAAAATTAAAAATATATAATAACAATTGGTAATAGTGCGCACTATTTCTTATAATGGGAATAAGAGTTCGCACCAAGAGAATACAAAATTTATTTTATCGTGAAATATTGAAAAAGAACTACATCCAAATATATTAATAATAAAACAAAATATTTATAGGATTAAAAATGTTTTGGCCCTATAATTATCTTCAATGAGCCTTTTGACTTATGTCTTAGGTTGAGTTTTAAAGGGTTGAAGGATGGGAGTTGGTCACTTAAGGCTTAAAACATCATGCTTAGATCTTAGGCGTATTAGAGTGTTTGCGAATTGGATTTTTTTTGGGTTTTAAAAAAGTTGTAGATGTTTTAAGATTAGGGTTACGGTCATGTTGAAAGTTTGAATGTCTGATTTAGGGTTTAAGATTTAAGACCGAAATTTTAAATATAAAATTTAGGGTTCGAGATTTAGATTCAAAGTTCAAGTTTGGGTTTGGGATTTTATGTTTAAGGTTTCGGGTTTAAAATTTTTGGTTTAAAGGTTTGATGGATACATTTTATCCATATTTTTATTAACATAATTAATATATTATTAATGTATTTAATTCATTAATTATTTATTATTAACATAGATTTGATAAAAAGATAATAAATATCTTTATATTTAATTTAGTGTCTAAAATATGTATTTTAACTAATTATTTAATTTTTGTTGCAAAAAAGATAAATTAAAACAAAATATGAAGAATTATTTTGATGAATTTGTTCAATATTAAGAAATTTCACTCAATGAATGGAGAATGGAGAATTCATTAAACGAATGGATAATTCTCTCAACGAAGATGACTATGCTTATCAACTAACTTAATTGTTGATTTTGTTGGAAGAGTAAAAGCAATCATTGAGCGAATCTATCGTAGAATCTTAATTATAGGTGTTAAATGAGTTTTGTATGTATTAAGCATGCTTGTGTTGTATAAATAAGATTTAGAATGTCAAGATTCATAAGTTAAATTTAAGTTTCATTTTTAAGATTTCAAGCTCTAGAATTTAGTTTTCTCTCTTTAATCTATGTGTTCTTAGCTTAACTTCTAAGTTTGAATCTTAAGAATCTTGTACGAATTGTTCTTAGAAGTATATATGTTCAAGATGTTTTGGATGCGATTTGTCTTCACTTCCTTAATTATTTCAATTTAATTTTCATTTTACTACTTATCTTCCTACTTTTCTCAAATTTTCTTTACTATTTTCATGAATTTTTTTGTTTTCCAACCTTTAATCATGTTCTAATTAATTTTTGTGGTTGATTCATTGATAAAAAATTATTTTCTATGGTTTAAACTTGAATTTTACTAATTCTAACCGACTATAATCTATCACAATCAATATCATTGAAATTATTTGACATCATAATTCAATTTTTAAGGTTAAATCATTGTCTTATTTAGAAATTAAGTTGTATTTTAATTCAATTAGATTTTATTGTTCAAAATTCTTGTGAATTTGTTTTGTGATTGAAAACAAGTATATAAATTAATGACAATCATATGAACAAAGTGATAATTAGATAATCAATCTATATTTTTCATAACTTGTTTCTTATTATTTCTATTGTATAATTTCATTTCTAGTATGTTTATACACCTCAATTTCGTGATATATGTTTCCTTAATTTTTGTTTTTTTTTGCAATCTTTTAAAGCTTTTTAAATGATAGATTTATTGGTTTCATCTTCTGTTTTAAATAACATGTTTGCCTTTAAATTTCATGTTTAATGCTTTGCTTACATGCTTTGATTGATTTGCTTTTATGCACTTTATTGTTTTCTTTACAAAATTTTCTTTATTATTTTCATCGAATAATTTACTATTTTTCATATTTATTTTCTTTCTTTTATAGTTTTTCTGAAGAAAAACTCTTCAAATTCTTCTCTCTTTTTTTCTTTTTTTTTAACAATTGAAAATCCAAGTTTATACAATATTAACAATTTTTCATCAAGGGTATAATCTAGACCAAGCAACATTAATTCTTTTTAATGCATATTTAATCACATGTAAGTAACAAAATTCACATTAATTGAAATTAGGGTTTAAGATTTAGATTTCAATTTTAAAGTTCAAGGTTTGTATTTGGGGTTTTAAGATTTAGGACTAAAGAGTTTAGAATAACCTCCATTGAAATAACTTTTTTTTGTTTGCGATATTTTCTTAATAAAATTAATTACTTCTAATTACACTTTTTTGATTATATATATATATATATTATTTTATATAACCCCTAGACAAATAAAATAAAAACACATCATTTCCAATTTATAGTTTAAAATTTAAGGATCTTACAAAAATTTGATCAAATTTAAATTTTATTTTATAAATATATTTTTTTTCTTTTTTTACTAAATATAATAAACAAATTAAAATAATTTGTATATTTATTTAAAATAAGAAATAAAATAAAATATTAAATTATTATGAAGTAATATTTTGTATGACTTTTTATTGTGACTTTTTTTTAATGAAAAAACAGACATAATTTTTCAAAATTTTATATTTATTAATTTCATAATTTTAATATTGTTATTTATAAGAGAAAATAAATAAAATACAAATTTTTTAAATATTTATTAAAATGAATAAATAATAAATAAAGTTAAAAAATATTTTAAACCAATATTTGTGCATATTAATACAAATATTTATTTGTAATGATTTAAATATAGTTTAATCAAGATCTTAATCCATGTCATGTAAGACTATAATAATTAAGATTTTTTATCATCATTGAGACAAATAATTACTTTAAAAATGGATTTGAACTAATCCACATTCTATAATTATATTTACAACTTTTTTAAATCTATTTATTATTTCACTAAAATATCTTATATTTATTAATTAAGAAAAGGATTAAGGTCAACTGTGATTTCAATCCAACTATATTTATTATATATAAATAATAATAAAATTTATATATTAAATCATATCCATACAAACATAAACATGTGAATCAAATATAAATATGTCATCTTTTATTTTGTAAGAAAATAGAATTTAAAATATAAGTATGACATATTTTATTTTTAAAATTTAGAATTTATAATATAAGTATGACATATTTTATTTATAAAAATAATAGAATTTAAAATTTAGAATCTAGAACAACCTCTACTAGGTTTGTACCTAACATGTGTACACGCCATGCGATCTCTTCTCTCATTGCCCAAGCCTGTACAACTTAACAATATAAGTCACACAGAAGGATCTAGAAAACGAGTCTTTTCTAAATAAGTGAAGGACCTCGTAAAAGAAGGATCTAGAAAACCCTAGTTAACTCTGCTCTATATATCCACTCGCTTCTCTGTTGGTCTCTCATTGCTGTGTTCTCTCTAAACCCTAACTGTCTTGTTTTTCTCACGCACTCCCTCCCTTCTTGTTGTTCTCGCTCGCCTAGATCGGCAATGGCGGAGACCGAGACGTTTGCTTTCCAGGCTGAGATCAACCAGCTTCTCAGTCTCATCATCAACACCTTCTACTCCAACAAGGAGATTTTCCTTCGTGAACTTATCAGCAACGCCTCTGATGTAAGTGTCTTCTTCTTCTTCTCTTTTCCTCCATTTCATTTCCGTGTTTTTCGGTGTTTTTGAACTATGACTTATTTTGTTGTTTGAATTTTTTTTCCTATTTTTTAGATGATTTTTTTGTTTAATTTTTTTTAAACCTTAATTAAATTAGGATTATGAAATTGTAATGTTTTTTTGCCTGAATTAAGATTATGGAATTGAAATGTACTTTTGCTTTCAGTTCCATTTCTTAATTGTTTTGATTTATTGTTTATGTATGGATTTGTTTACATATAGTTCAACAGGTTTGTATGTAATGTGTTTATGTTATTTGTTTTTTTTTTTCTCTGATGTCATAGGTTGATTTAAGTCGGTTTCGGATAGGTTATCTAGCAATTGATGCCATTTTTTGATATTTTTCATGGTTAGATTATAATAATTTTTTTTTTTACTAATGTAGTAGTGAATTATTGAAACCTATTTATTTTGTCGAGTGAATTGCAATTGTAGATATTGGAAATGTATGCTGTGATTGACTGGTTATGAGATGTATGACTGTGATTGTATGATTCATTATAGGCTCTGGACAAGATTAGATTTGAGAGTCTGACGGACAAGAGCAAGCTGGATGCCCAACCAGAGTTGTTTATTCATATTATTCCTGACAAGACTAACAACACATTGTCCATCGTTGACAGTGGTATTGGCATGACCAAGGCTGGTGAGTAGAAGGAAATGATTTGTAGAAATGTTTGGAAGTTGTCGATGGTTGTTAATTCATGTTGTTATACTTTGTCTACAGATTTGGTGAACAACTTGGGTACTATTGCAAGATCTGGTACCAAGGAATTTATGGAAGCCTTGGCTGCTGGTGCTGATGTCAGCATGATTGGACAATTTGGTGTTGGTTTCTACTCTGCATATCTTGTTGCCGAGAAAGTTATTGTCACCACCAAGCACAATGATGATGAGCAATATGTTTGGGAGTCACAGGCTGGAGGATCATTCACTGTCACTAGGGATACCTCTGGTGAGATTCTTGGCAGGGGTACCAAGATTACTCTCTTCCTCAAGGAAGATCAGCTTGAGTACCTTGAGGAGCGCCGATTGAAGGACCTGATCAAGAAGCATTCTGAGTTCATCAGCTACCCAATTTCTCTTTGGGTTGAGAAGACCACAGAGAAGGAGATCTCTGATGACGAGGATGAGGAAGAGAAGAAGGATGAGGAGGGTAAGGTTGAAGAGGTAGATGAGGAGAAGGAGAAAGAGGAAAAAAAGAAAAAGAAGATTAAGGAGGTGTCACATGAATGGTCATTGGTGAACAAACAGAAGCCCATTTGGATGAGGAAGCCAGAAGAGATTACAAAAGAGGAATATGCAGCTTTCTATAAGAGTCTTACCAATGACTGGGAAGAACATTTGGCTGTAAAGCACTTCTCTGTCGAGGGTCAATTGGAGTTCAAGGCTATCCTCTTTGTTCCCAAGAGGGCACCTTTCGATCTCTTTGACACAAGGAAGAAGCCAAACAACATCAAGCTCTATGTTCGCCGTGTCTTCATCATGGATAACTGTGAGGAGTTGATTCCTGAGTACTTAGGATTTGTCAAGGGTATTGTGGATTCTGAGGATCTTCCACTCAACATTTCCAGAGAAATGTTACAGCAGAACAAGATCTTGAAGGTCATCCGTAAGAACTTGGTCAAGAAATGCATTGAGCTCTTCTTTGAAATTGCTGAGAACAGGGAGGACTACAACAAGTTCTACGAGGCCTTCTCTAAGAACTTGAAACTTGGGATCCATGAGGATTCTCAGAACAAGGGAAAGATTGCTGAATTGCTCCGGTACCACTCTACCAAGAGTGGTGATGAGTTGACCAGCTTGAAGGACTATGTGACCAGGATGAAGGAAGGACAGAGCGACATCTACTACATCACCGGTGAAAGCAAGAAAGCCGTTGAGAACTCTCCCTTTTTGGAGAAGTTGAAGAAGAAGGGTTATGAGGTTCTTTTCATGGTTGATGCCATTGATGAATATGCAGTTGGTCAGCTCAAGGAATTCGAGGGCAAGAAGTTGGTTTCTGCCACCAAGGAAGGTCTGAAACTTGATGAGAGTGAAGACGAGAAGAAGAAAAAGGAGGAGTTGAAGGAGAAGTTTGATAACCTGTGCAAGGTGATCAAGGATGTTTTGGGTGACAAGGTTGAGAAGGTTATTGTTTCTGACCGTGTTGTTGATTCACCATGCTGTCTTGTGACCGGTGAATATGGCTGGACTGCAAACATGGAGAGGATCATGAAAGCTCAGGCACTGAGAGATAACAGCATGGCTGGGTACATGTCCAGCAAGAAAACCATGGAAATCAACCCCGAGAATCCCATCATGGAGGAACTGAGGAAGCGTGCTGATGCTGACAAAAACGACAAATCCGTGAAGGACCTTGTTCTTCTGCTGTTTGAGACTGCTCTTCTCACTTCTGGGTTCAGCCTTGATGACCCCAACACTTTTGGAAACAGGATCCACAGAATGTTGAAGCTTGGACTGAGCATTGATGAGGATGCAGGTGATGCTGATGCCGACATGCCCCCACTGGAGGAGGCCGATGTTGATGCCGAGGGAAGCAAGATGGAAGAGGTCGACTAAATTTGATGGTTTTTATTTATTAGTAGCACCTCTTACTGATATTGCGGAGAAAAGTGTTCTACATTTTCCTTTCCCTATGGTTTTTTTGTCCTTTTTTATTTTTTATTTTTGTCTTATGTTTATGAATATTTAGCTTAGTACTTATAACTTGTGGATTTAGTTTTCTGAGTTTAATTTTTGCGTTCTAGCGTTTTCTTATTGCACTCTCGATTATTCCCTTTAATTTTGCCGATGTCATAAAATGTGTTTTTAACCTTAAATACATGTTATAATTTAACGTTATAAAGTATAGAGGGGGAAATTTCCTTCTCACAAGTAAATTGAAATTTTAACTATTAAATCTTAAAGCGATACATTAAGTATTTTTTATATTTTTTTACTTTTCGTTCTCAAATGTTTTTATGTAATGTAACAATTTCACTTTTTTTCTTTATAAGTTTTCTATACAATTTTTGATGTATAGATTAGAAATTAAGTAATATGAAATAGATATAATTTTCTCAGAAATTTTTTTCTATGTTATAACTTATGGGGGAAAGGAATTTCTTTAATTACAGAATTAGGAAAAAAAAGTTAATATTCTGTACAGTTTCTAATTGTTTTATATTTTTAAATAACTGATACTAATTGTTTTAATGTTATTTATAATTTAAAATTTTATATTTCTTAATGTAATATATTTATTTAATGATATTAATTTTAATGTTGTTTAAATTTTTTTATTGTTTATATTTTACATTTATTAATATAATTTTCTAATATTAATTTTATTTATTAATATAATTTATTACATTAAGAAATTTAAAATTTTAAAATAACATTAAAAATATTTATTATTAAATAAGATATATTATAATGTTTTCCCCTTACCTACAACTATAATGTTTACTAAAACGTTTACTGAAAACGATAGTAATTTCCATAAAGACGTTTATTGAATACGACTGAATAAGATATATACATTTTGACTTTTGAAGCGAAAAAAAAATCAATTTAGTTTCAATTTTGAAAATGTATTTAAAGTGTATAATACATAATTTTAATTCACAAAAAAAAATAAAATTATTCTTCGTCAAAACGTGGAATCATGTTTCCGTTTAAAGTTCACAGTAGTTTTCATCGACGATGAGCTCCCTCTCTACAAATTGGAATATTTTCGTCTTTCAAAACAATAAAAAAGAAACCCTCACTTCAATTTTAAATTCAATAATAAATAAATAAATTGCATTAATTATCTTCTCTCTCTTCTTCTTCTTCTTCTTTTCATGGAAACTTAATTGAATTTTTAAAGATTATTTCAATAGATGATTTAGATGGTCTTATATCACCCATAGAGATTTAATTAAATTTTCAATACAAGATATTTCAATTTTAAGAATTCTTTCTATTATTATCCACCACCCTCTGGACATAGATCAATTATTCACAATAATATTAAATTTATCTTTAAATTTCTGAAAATCTGATCAACCTAATAAAAAATTTGTCTAAAAATTAGTATGTTATTTCTAAATAACCAAATTTTAATGAATTTAGGATAAAATCGAACAAATTAGAAAAAATTAAAACAATTGATTAGATTTTTTTAATCAAATAGATTTTGATAAAAAAAAAGGGAGTTAAGATCAATCTTTTTAATATAATTTTTTTATAAAAAATATAATTTTTTTTATTATATTTTTATCCTATTTTACTAATTATTTATTTCATATTTTTTAATATATTTTATATTTATAATCTTTATTATAATTTTTAGTGATCATAATTTTAATTATTTTTTTCATTATTTACTAATAAATTTATTATATTATAAAAAAAATACTATTTTATTAAATCCTAATTAAATTTTTAAATCTTAAATTCATGTTTTCATTGGTTATTTAACCGATTCAATTTTAAACACATAGATAAATCTTTATACATTTTTACCCACCCCACCCAATAAGGCATTCAGGCTTTCGAAAATGTATTTCAACGTATAGTTCTTATTTCAGAAAAGAAGCAATTATTTTCTCCTTCATATTTTTTAAATGAAAAAACACAACATATCCAAAAAATAATAAACGACTACAAGTCTACAAGGGGAATGATTTAATTTTAGAAACAAAGTGAGCTTTCTTCAAATATCTTTAACCAAAGCCAGAGCATTAAATAGCAAGGTCTTTTAGTTTCCAAATATTTTGAGATCACCAATGTCTTCCTCAATCAATATTTCATATAAATCACAATTCAAAACAAACTCTACACAACCTTCCATCTTGCTTTTGAAATCCTAGTTATGAAAAATGGGAACCAAATATGTCAGGAAATTTGAAGGAAAACAAAAATGAGAAAGAAACCCAGCAAGAGAATCCACAAAACAAAATATATTATTCAAAGATGTAACAAATGCAAGGTAAATGTGTCATGCCCTTTTCTACACAAATGGCCCTGCAGCCCAAAGGATGAAACCATATGAGAAGTTATCTTCAAGTGTCGTCTACTTGTGAATGGAATACAAAGCTTGGGAATGTTGTGGTAATGTCCCTGCCAAAACACATAGAAAAGGATATCAGAAAGGACCAGTCAATACAAAGGAGAAATGGGAAAATGTTATTAGTTCACTGCAAACATATCAACCTACCATTCTAGTTCATCTAATGTTCTATTATCTATATCCTGTGTGAAACCTGAACTACCATGCATCCCTGAATGAGTGTTCAGAGACTAATCTTAATACTGAAAAGGGTATCATTATATGCCAACTATATCATACTATTTCTAGCATTTATGCGCCTAGAAATTTAAGCTGACACCTTTTCTGGATTCAATGTTGGTTTTCATTTTGGTGCCAAATTTAAATTTACTACAAGACAAAGTAGTTGTCCTTCAATATGAAGTGATTTTTCTAATTCATACCTTTTACCTTTGTAGAATAATGTTATAGTATATTAATACAAAATGTACTGCTGTTAACTTTAGACTTTGCAACTCTCATCCATTCTTTGACCAAGATTTTATCATGAGCAGTTACAAAGACATAAAGGTCAATGTTAAGTCGTTATCTCTATGTTGGAAAGTGTAGTGTGCAGAAATTGACTAGAAAAATATAAATTCAAGAATTACTTGAGATATTGAAGAGTCATGTTCTTCAGAAGTGATGGATGACGCAAAACAAGGTTTCTCCATTCTTCCTTGTCAATCTTGCCATCATGTTTTGTATCTGCTTCCTCAAAGGTCTAATGAAATCCAAAATTTAATGTTAAAACCATCCATGTGAGTTTTCAAAAAGAGAAAATGAGACTCTTAAGACTTTAAAATGTAACGGATAGAAGAATGGGATAAAACCTTGTCAATTATACTTTCTATAACATCATCTGATAGGTTCATCCCAGATTCAGCAAGTGTAGCAACTACCATTTGCTTCACCTGTAGAAAAAGTCACACACAAATCAGGCTTGTCTGGAATGAAGAGCAAAGTGTTTAGAATTAGATGAACAATGACTAAGTACCTCTTGCCTTTCTATAAAACCCTGCTGCTTGAGATCATAGAGTTGAAAGGAAACTGAAACATGATGTCATATGGGTTTAATTTTGTTTATTTAAAAAGGTCAGTGAAGAAAATTAAAGACTTGAACCTCATTGTGCTTGTTCTTAAATTTAAAAGCTAAATATAGAAAATTCATGTTAAAATAATAATTGTATAAAAATAATCCTTACAACATACATTCAATCTTATCATCAATAGGGGCATTTGGATGGAAAACAGAAAGAGCGCGCGCAAACTCTTCAAAACCCAGTATCCCATTGTGCTTTGTGTCAAATAAATCAAATACCTGATGGAGTTAGAGAAAAGTTCATGAGATACCAACCACAAGGAGTAATGTGAATCAATCTTTGAAAAAATTACAAATATAACGTTGAAAAAAATGTTTAAACTGGTATAGAACTAGAATTCTCTTGAAAATGAAAGGAAACATGTAAAAAAGAAAATGTATAAACAGTATGATAGTATCATCAGATGTATATAGCAGAATCTGAGCTACCATAATTGTCTGCATCCATTTTCCTGGCCCAAAATAAAAGAAATAGAGAGACAACTGAACATCTAGAAATGAAACATGACTAAACAAGGTGATTGATATAGATGACAAACAAAAGAGGTTGCCTTGGAACTTTGCGCCCAATAATATATCGAAGAAAGGGAGGACTACCAAAATTTCAGTCATTAAGCATTAGACAGAGAAGCCAATTTTCTCTGTGTATGTGTGTATAATAACCTCATATAACCATACAAAAAGACTTCCATGCTTCAAAGTAAAGATATTTTCGTAGGAACTCAATCAAATGAAACGAAAGCAATACCCGATCAGCAAATAGACTTTCTTTTTTATTTGTCTTGAACAATGCCAACTGAAACTCTTCCTGCAAATGATATTTAAAATTGAATATAACATCTGATATCTAATAGATTTTTTAAAACTAAACGCTTCAAAACAAAGTAAATGACAAAATAGAATAGAATATACAGTATATCTACAGAATGATAAATAAAACTTTAGATTAGATATGTATTTTCTTTCATTGTTGGAAAAGGCTCAACAATGTGAAATATAATATGCCCAAAACACAAAGTTTACCAACAACAATACAGACAAACCTTGTTAATCAACCCATCATCAATAACAGCACTGCTGATCTTTTTGAAGAGCTCGTAAAGTGCTTCTATTTCACTAACACTGACTGCATACACAAGCAAATTTATCGCTATTCCTCAGTACATACATTAAGTATTTATTCCTACCAACAATGTTAAGGCAATAGAACCCAGCAATACAAACAAAATAATCATATCTTTTATAATGTTGCTTTTCTTTTCTTGTTCATCACCACTAGTTAAATAACCTCAAAATATGATGGAATAATAGGAGATACAGGATTTCAGAAGTGCATATTCTCACTCAAAACTCAGGTTGAAAAATTAAAATTAATTTAACTATGTAAGAACAGAAGTGAAAACTAATCAAAGTAAGCATCAAGTAAGGATAAGCATTAGGCACATACACACTGTCTCTCTAGCAAGGAGTTCTGGATCTTCAAGGCCTCTTGGCTGGTTATATATGTCCAGATCACAACATTTCAATATGGAAGCAAATAAAGACTTAAGTCCCTCTAAGCACTGCAACATGATATCTTTTGCAAATCAAAACTCTCCATAACTGTTCCAAGAATAAATTAGTGAGAAATTCCATTTAGTTCATCCTTCATAAAGTCATCATAAAGAGGCACAAGGCAAGCGAACCTTTTAACCATTTCCAATTCCAGTGAACAATCCCAAATGACAAGATCTGAAAAGGTAACAATGGAGAAAAGAAACCTGGTTTCAGACTTGAAACATAATATCGATGACATTTTCATATTAGAAGGTACTCAAGTTGAAAATAAAGCAACACCACTAGTTTCACATTTTAATCACAATCAGAATCAATTTAAAATTGGAAGTACTTATCACAACGTACTAAAAGCATCAGCAAACAAAGGCAATCAACTGTGGAATGCTTTATTCCTTTCACTTTGAATCACATGAAAATATGCATACAAATTCACGTTTCAATGATGTATGTATGTATATCTATTGACACCCCTTAATCCAAAACGTTTGGATATTGAAGTAAATTGCCACACGTATTTCAAAAATTATTAAAGATTAAGGAACTCAAGATAGAACCATACATAACCAACAACAAAAATAGAAACAAACAAAACCTTAGATGGCTTGATGCTACATTGGTCACATGCCCATATAAAAAACCAAACTTTCAGTAAATCCGTAATCTTTAAAACACTCACACACATAAAAATTAGTGATAATTGGTAAACTCGGATCCATAATCCCACATCCAGCCCCACAAATAAAACCTCTCAAAATCGCCTCGGAACAACACCAGATTCAAATTTTAACATTCCCACATAAAAATAAATTTACAAACTTTAAAGGTGACCAGATTCTGAATTCAGGACAATTCACAGCTCAAACATATCCACCACCCCACATGCATGAAAAACCCATCGATCTATGTGAACCGGCACCAAATCAACACCCAATAAAAAAGAAACGAAATTTACATAAAACACGAGAACCCCACATCAAAATACACCGTAAAATCATGTTATGCAGCTTCAACCATGATTTAAAAGCAAACAACGAAAGAGGGCAGGGAAAAAAATCAGACCTTGGAGCAGAAGATCAGGCAACAGAAAAGGAAAAAGAAAGTGCGTGGAAGATTTAGAGAAGTGAAGGGTTTGGATGGAATTAAAAAAAAATTGTTGAAGTGAGATGGATGATTGGAAGGAATGTGTTTGTGAAGGTGACGCAAGTGGTATCGTCGATGACAGATAGAGTACAACCCACAAGAACTTCTGACAACTTATTTTATAGCAAAGGGTAACTGAATTTTTCATATCATAAACTTACCTTTGGAAAGTAAATAAATTGAAGATACGTTATCAATAAAACATTCAAACTAAGAAGTAATAACAGGATCTTACAAAATTCTGTTTCATCCCATAACTTTGTTAGAAAATATTTCTTTCAGAGATTTGAGTGAAAAGGTTAGATAGATATGTATTTTATTAAATAATGAAGTTATTTATTTTGATAAAAGATAAAATTATCTAATTAAAAAAATCATTAAATAGTTATTAAAATATTAACAAAATTGTAAGAAATTATTAAAGATAGTTAATAAAATAATAAGAAAAACAATTATAAAATATTTTGGTTAAATTTATTTACAAAATCAAAATTCTTTATTAAGAATTATAGATAATGAGATAGATTATATATGTAGAAATAAATAATGTGTTTAAAAGAGAAAAAGTATAATTTACACAACTATTTTTATATTAGTAATAGTAGATAATGAAATAGATTAAATAATAATGAGAGGTAAATAAAATGTGTTTTTAAAAAAATATTTATGATATTATTTTTTAATCTGAAACTAGAACGAACTGGTATTTATTTTGTATATAATATAGTATATATTATTTAAAAGATATATGATAATATTATTATAACCTATAAAGTTGATATCATTAATTCACATATATTTTATCATGTAATTGATAATTTTTTTATCATATAATTGTCATATGTATATACTCTAAGACCTAAAGTTATATTATTAATTAAATTAAAACTAATGGCATCAATTAGTATATTCACCAAATTATTAAAACTTTAATTTTATAGTGCCTTTGAAACAAACAAAATTGGTTGCACATATGTGACACAATGTCTTAAAAAGAAAATGTAATTTACAAATTTGAATGTGATTACAAATAAAATTAATGAAAGATAATTGGATAGATAATATAACAAAATGACTTCACAATTAAAATTCTCATTAACTGGTTTATCTATTAAAATCGAATTGGGTTAATTATATAATTAAATATTTATTTAAAAAACTATAATAAAAATGTAATAAAAAATTAAGCTTTTAATATTACTAAATAGTCCTGCAACTACTAGTCCTACAACTAACCCTAACTAAATAGGACAACCATAAATTGCACATCTTTTAGGATGAAGTAAGAGTAGCAACTACCATGTTTTTCCATTATTTATTCTAAGCTTTAGGCTCCACAAGTTTGCTAAAGAGGATCAAACAATTGGGATTTCTAGCAGCAAAGTTAAACCTAATTTTTGAAAGTGATATGCTTTGATCCTTGTCAATTATCAATTCCATTATTTGTATTTAAATAAATCATAACATAACTATTTAAAGCATTGTACCATTTTGTTTGAAATGATTTGGAGGACCAAACACATTATTAACCTTATAAAAAACTTTCCTAAATGTCTAATCATATATGTTGTCACATGGTCTTCTTCCTATTAAAGTTAAAAAGGTGTGTTTGATTTTCTAAAAGAAATAGTACTGGACAACACAAACATTATTGTTTATGTTTTATTTAAAAGATAGTTATAGGATAAAGCAAATTATTCTGTTTTGAACAAAACCAATTTAATTCATTTTATTTAACTAAAAATCTTTAAGACAATTTTTTATTTATTTTTAAAGTAGTAAATATGAGATATAGTACTTGGGATTCAAGTTAAAAATCAGAGCTAGTATTTTCAGTTTTAGAAATAAATCAAACAAATATTTGTTCATTTTAATAATAATAGTATAGTTTTTATTGTTTAATTGTATTTTTTTCTTATGTAATTTTTTTTCTTGTGATATTATTCTCTTATTAACTTTTAATTATTTGTAATTTTGGTTTCTATTTTTCAATGTAACTTTAATCTTTTTTTTATTAATTGCAATTTTGTTTATTTTTCATTCATAAGTTTATTAGATATTACACAATGATTTAAAAGAGAAACTAATTATTCTCATAATTATTTTATAGGATTGAAAAAAATAAAAACTGAATATAGTTTGATAAAGACTCGATGTTTACTTAAAAGAAAGATTCAACCTCATAACGAAATATTTAATCATCAAAATTGTATAAAAAAATAGAAACTAAAATTTCGAATAAACTATAAATAAGTTAATTAAATTTAGAAAAAAAAACAAAATGAAATTTGTTATAAAATATAGAAAACTTAGTTATAAGTTTTTAAATCTTAAAACATGTAAAATTTATAAATCTTAAAGTTTTTAAGGATAAAATATCCATTTAAAGATTTATTTTTCATCTACCTATTCATTTTTTTAGTCTAATCATTAATACCTTAACTAAATATATTTTTATCTAAAGTAAAATTCGTACTATGAGAGTAAAATTAGTTAAATATAAAATATAAATAAATTAAAAAATAAAACAGAAATACTACTTCCATGAAAATATTGCTACCTTCGTCTCAAATTATGTGCAATTTTAACATTTTTAATTTGTATCAAAATAATTTATATTTTCAGTTTATAATATATTATAATTGGTTTTTTCTAATTACACTCTCAATAATTATCTTAATAATCAATGAATGAGTAAAAAAATATAATATATTTATTGATAGATTAAAATTATTTTAATAAATTATTAATAAATATAATTTTATTTATTTTTAATGTGATTAGAAAAAAATACCTAGTATGGATTTAACATGGAAAGAAATACCTAACATGGATTTAACGGACCGAAAATGTTGCAGGCAGTCAAACTTAAAACGCTTTGACTCCCCACGTGGCGTCCGTCTGTGAAGATACGTACTAAGAAAATCTCTACGAATAAAAATAAAAAATTATATAAATTTAAAAAAATACTTAAATAAATAATTCTGATTAAGTTTTAAATAAATAAATTATGTGAACTATAATAAAATATTTAATTTTAATCTTAAATAATTCTTATTAAAAATTCTATTTTAAGAGTCTCACACGTAACCACATGAAACCCGTATCCGAGTTAGTCGACCCGTATAATGTGACCCGACTCGTTATCATCTTCTTTGTTGGTTTTTGGTTTTTCTGAGACTCAAATGTTAAAAAAATACAGCAAACCCTAAAAGCAGAAGCTCCGTTTCATCCACATAGCGTTTGTTGAATAGAAATTCGAAGAGCTAACCGAATGGGGAAGAGAAAAGAGCGTCGCCTCGCAGCTCTCAGCAACGCCGGTCGCAGAGTCAAACTCGATCTTTTCGCGGAACCCTCTGGTAGTCACTATCTTTGCTTCCTGTAACTTCGTTTTTTGAATTTTGAAAATGTTTTAACCTTTGATTGTTTTGGCTTATTACTCCGAATGCAAAAACCCTGATTTTGGTTCCTATTTTTGCTGATTGTGGTTTTTATTTTTGTTAAATTTGTACTATTACTGCTTTCTAGGTTTTTTTTTTTCATATTTGTTTGTTTAATTGAGAATGAAATTAACATGATTTGTACGTGAATTTCGAATAAAATAGTACATTTGGGCACTTTCCGTATCCATGTATTATGTATGCGTCTTAAAAATAATTGGTGCGAGTGCAATGCTCCCAAAATGTGCATCACCAGTAGAGCTGTGCAAAAGACATGTTTTGCTGTAGTAGATTACTGATTTTGAAAAGCTGTGCTTTGAGTGCTGAGTTAATGAACCTTTCATAAATGATGCTAGGGAATTCTCTAAGAATCAAATTATGGAAATGGTTTTAAAATTTGACCACAGTTTGTTTACATATCATGGCATTTCTTAATCTAATACCTCTTCAGGAGAGTTGGGTGGCTCCACTCTACATGGTGATGCTGGAGGAGATACTGATTCTCAACATCGTGATGGGTTACCCAATTCACCCTCTTCTTCAGGTGGGTTCTGTCAGTTTTCTCAAAAAAGGACTATATTTAGAGGACATGAGTGATCAACATTAAATTGGTGGAAATATGGATCTATATATACAAGGCATGTTTTGTTGTTTGCCCCAAGAAACTGTTCTCAGACTGTAGGGATGCTGTGTGGTTCTGTGAACATTCATTTCAGATGAGGTCGGCCCTGCCAATTTGAAATATGAATGACTCCTAATCTCGTTTTTCCCCCTTTGGCTGCATCAAGGGATTACTGAGGTTCAGACGGTAAAAAGTTTTATCGGTTCATATGTTTTTGGCTTTATTTGCTAAATGGCTAACTGACATTTCCCATTGTAACAGGTGACTCAGATGATACAAGCTAAAATGCTTGTGAATCTATTTTTCATCCTATAAGTTTTTTTTTTTGTCTTGTCAACTGTAGAACCCTTTTTTAACAAATTTTTAATTTTCTTTTGGATTCTTTTCCAATATTCTTGCTGTTGCATGGTCAATAATCCAGCATTTCTGTAGTTTCTAACATGCTACCATCTTGTCTTCAGGTCAACAACCACAGAATCCCTTGCTGTTACTTGGGCAATATAGTGATGATGAAGGAGATGACGGATCAAGCGAAGGGCTTAATCATGCAAATGTGCAAAGCCCCATGCTCAATGAAGAGGTATTCTACTACCTACATTTGTATTCTAAATCAAAACTTGAATTTTGTCATACTAGATGTGTCTGAGCTTCATATTTGTGGTGCGTAAATTGATATTTTTTATCTTAACAATCTTCTCAAGTGAATCTCTTGTGAGCAGGAGGGTGTGCCACTACTGGGCTTGGTTCAATGTTAGTGTTTTATTTGAATTCCCCTTCAATGGATTAAGCATAATATGCTCCAGTTATTTGAAAGAGTGATATCCTATTTTCCTGGTGGCTTTAAATTACAAGTTTCCCGTGTCTTCTTTATCATTTGTTAGTAAATGTGTAAAATTTTCAATTGTTGTCCTTTTTATTTTCTAGTGTCCTTTGCTTGAGGTCCCGTTTCTGATGCTGTAATTTAATTTTTTATTTGAGGCTTATATTTGCAACAACTTATGAGTGTTTCTTTTGACTGGAATTCTGTTTACCATAACTGGTTCATAATAGAATATAGTATGATATTCATATTTATTCAGCATTATCTAGAAGTAGGAGTTGTGTGGCTCATTTTTTACATTTCATTGCATTATTTGATACATGTATATACCTGTATCCAGTCATGACAAATTAGAGGATACATTGTCTGTTTGATATGTGTATCGTGCTTAATCCTATAATGAATAAGCTATGCTTTTATTTACTATTTACACTTTATGCTGTTTCATTTTTGTCAGGTTAAGGGTGAGCTTGAGGAAGGTTCCAAAGATTTGGACATCGGTGTCTCTACAGATATTGTTCCTCAGAATAATGGACAGCAAAATGCAATGCAAAATTCTACTTCACTTGATGTCGGATACGGTGAAAGAAGTGAAAGTGGTGGTGTTAGTGGTAATTTGGAAAATGGAATGGTTTCCAAAGACCAAATTTATGCTTCTGACAGTTTTGATGAAGGAGTTGTGACTGATGTTGGTTTGGGGTGGAAGATGGTGATGCATGAGGAAAGCCAAAGCTATTATTACTGGAACACTGAAACCGGTGAAACTTCATGGGAAGTGCCCCAGGTCTTGGCTCATGCAGATCAGTTGGCTAATAAGTCAATACCTCATGCTTCTGTCAATGAAAAAGCAGAGGGTGATGCTGTTGGTGATAGTTCCAATGTGCTCTCAACTATGATGCAGGACACTCCTGCTGCTTTCACAATTAACACTTCTTTGGAAGCCACAATGCCTTCTCATAAAGAGTTGTATGGTCATGGGTCCCAAATGAATGGAGGTAGTGTTGAATGTAGAAACCAAAATCAGGCTTCTGATGTTAATGGAAATGAATTGACAAGAGATGATGGACATATGAGTTTATCTGATGATGAACATCATTCATCTGTTTCAAAGATTAGTGGTGAAAAACAGGAAGTGGACATTGATTTTCCTTCTCGTCTTGTGAAACAGTGTGAGAGTTTGTTAAAGAGGCTGGAATCACTGAAAAAGTATGCATATAACTTTAGCTGCACTGCACTGCATTTTATTTATTTTCAGTATTTGGTTTGATTATCAATTTCATAGTGTGAAAAGCTTCTTTCTGCCTGTTTGAGATTTAAGTAACTAATAGAATACTACACAGGTCAAAGGAAAATTTGCAAGGGCAGGACTTCTTGTCGAATTACATCGTAGAGATTGAGATTAGGCTCTCTGATATTAGGTGTCTTGCTTCATATGGATCATCTTTGCTTCCTTTCTGGGTGCATTCTGACACAAAGATAAAATTACTTGAAAGTTTAATCAACGAAGATTTACTTGAAACTGGTAAGTCTTCACATGATGAAGTTGAGGATAAACATGTCCCTGTCACTGAAGAATTGGGTGAGCAACTGAATGACATGGTACATGATTCTGAAGTAGACCATGATATGAACAAAGGGAGCCTTCTAACGTCTGATATTTCTAGTGGATCTCAGGTTGAGGCTTCGGCTGTAGTTGTAGAAGATATCAACAATAAATTTTTTACCAATGGTCAGTATGTTGCATTGTCTAGTTCTCCTGGTAGTCATATGGAAACAGGTGTAGAAATTAATTCAAAAGTTGAAGCAATTATAAATCCTCAGGAACCAATTCATAAACAGGGGTATATCACCGGGGAAGATTTTGATATGGATGTTGATATGGAAGTTGAAGATATGAATTCATCAGACAATACTATTGTCACGGATGTGCCTGTTGCAAAGGATTCTGTGCAAATAGATCAAGTGGTTCAGTTGAATCCACCTATTGACTATCATTCTGTATTGCTTGAGGAGGGTGAGTTTGTTGTTCCTCCCCCACCAGATGATGAATGGATTCCTCCTCCACCCCCTGATAATGAGCACATACCTCCACCACCACCACCAGATGATGATCAGGTGCCACCTCCACCGGGTGATCCACTAGCACCTTCGTATAGTATTCTACCATCTTATGCAGAGACAGGGCAACCCCTTTCCTATGCCCAATATACTCTATCTTATCCTGGTGTTGCTGTTGAATATTATGGTCAGACAGCTGCTGAAGTCCCAAGCAGTAATATATATGGACAAGTTCCTATGCCCCCTGCACATATTTACTATAATAGTGCAGTTCCTAACATGTATAGTGAAAATCCCCAAGTTATGATCAATCCAATAGACACTGTTACTTATTATGATGTTCAAGATGGTACGTTTGTATTGTTCCCATGTAGATAGTGAAGTAGTTTCTATTTTTCTATTACTGTATATATTCTTGTCCGACTGAGTAATTCCAACATTTTTTTTTTAAAGATCAATGTGGTTTCATTTAATTTTTCAGGAGCTGATTCAAAGTCCATACCTGCTATCAACATTAACGGTTCTGGTGTTGGTGGAGCCAACTGGGTATCTAGTGATGCTCCGTCCACCTCATCTAGCATCCATGCTCCTGCTACTGTTTCAGTTGATGAAGGTGTCTCATTACCTCCGGCTACTTCTGAATCTGCTGCAGAATATAATGCCTCATCATTAGGTTCTAAAGCCCAAACAAAAGGTTCGGATGTTGAGCAAGTTTATTCCTTTTTGATTGATCCTGTTTCAAATTTAGCTTGTAAAGTTGAGAGAGACTGATTGGTTTTGTTGGCAATCTAAGGGTTCTAGAACACATTCCTAGGTTTATTAGGTATTATATTATATTTTTCAGAATTGATTATATTCAATTACAATTACTTGGTAGCGTTGTTTGAACTTTCTTCCTCCCTCCTTTTGATGGGCTGATAGTAATGTGAGTGGTTTATTTGTCAGCACTCCTTTCCATTTGTGGATTGAGGTTAACTCATGTATGACGTTTTCAATTAGTGCACTTAAGACAATGCATTTTTTGTATTCTTGATATCTATTGATTATAATTAGATTTATTTATTTTTCAAGCATCTGCATACACTTGTTTAAGTTTTTTAATTTGTTCACCGTTGTAAATTTAAAATGTTATTGTCGAATGCTGTTTGTGCCCTTGTAAAGCTACCTGATAAATAGCATTCCTGCTATTCTTGATTACTTAATATTCCTTTCCTTGTTCTCAGTTGTACGCAGTAGGAAGCGAGCAGTTGCAGTTGGATCCTCGTTAAAGTCTAATAAAAAGGTTTCGAGTCTGGTAGACAAGGTAAGTTTTTTAAAATTAAAAAAAAAAAAATTATTTTCTTATTTCATTCGAAGCATGATTTCCTCTACAATGTGAAATTGATCTTAGTTTCTAATATTTGTCCTTTCTGCTCTATGTCTGTTGTTTATCTTTATCAGTGGAAGGCAGCTAAAGAGGAGATGCTTGAAGAAGAGGAAGAACCTGATAGTGTGTTTGAGGTCTTAGAACGAAAGCGGCAAAGGGAAATAGAGGTTTGCATGTGGAACTTACCTTTACTAAACATTGCAGTTTTCCTAATTTTTGTCTCAATTTTCTTTGATTTTAGGAGTGGCGTGCCAAGCAGATTGCAAGTGGAGAGGCCAAAGATAATGCTAATTTTCAGCCTCTAGGTGGTGATTGGTATGGAACTCCGGAAACCTTTAATTTCACTTCCACCCATTGTTCATCTTGCACACAGTAATGAGATTTCTTGTTCTATTCAGGCGAGAGAAGGTCAAACGCAAGAGAGCACAAGCAGCAAAGGAATCTGTTGGTAAACCTCAAGATTCTATTCAGCAGAACCAGCAACATCCTGATCTGAGTGAACTCGCCAAGGGTCTCCCAAGTAATTGGCAGGTGAATTTCCATTATCCTTTCTAATGTGCTTTGTTTAGAAAAATCTCATGTAGTATATTAGTTTGTGAATTAGGCTGTAGACAATCTTTTGTAGGGTGGGAAATTGCACCAAATTTTCGTAGTTCAAAACACCTTTAGGAATCGATCTGCTATGCCTTCTTTTTAGATTCTCATGCATGAGTTTTGGTTGATGTCCCCTCATGGATTGTTTGTATCTCTTTATATATATATATATATATATATATATATATATATATATATATATATATATATATATATATATATATATATTCTTTGACTAGCTGCAAATGATTGATTGACTATAGGGCCAATATTGTTGAGAGGCCATTTGTTCCGTAGTGATGCAACCTGGTCAAACTTTTTTAAAAATAGTCTGTGAAATGATGCAATATCTGTTGTCGTCACTTCCAACCAAAATTTTGGAGGTAGAAATTTGATTTGAGGAGAATGGGTTCTTTTTCAACTGAACTAGGGTTACCACTTTTCTTGAGTATTCTCAACTAATAAACTTCTTGCCATTTTGGCGTCAGGCTTACTGGGATGATAGCACAAAGCAGATCTACTATGGTAACGCCATCACCTCGGAGACAACATGGACTAGGCCAACAAAATGATCAGTGGTCATGCACCGATAGCTACACAGGCTAACAGTAGTTTAATGCTTACAACATTTTCTTTCTATTTTCCTCGTATTATGTTACGAGCCTTTAATTAGTTTCCCGGGGGTTTTAATAGAAAACCAAGATATTCTATTTCTTCCTGACTCTTTTTGTTTATTTTCGACCGCTCATTTCTAAACAGCAGGGTACCTTTTTGTTTGAAAAAGGGAGGGGGGCCGTTAGAATTGCACCATGGTTATTTTTGTGTATAATCCAAAAGAAAGGAAGGAATTTTAATGAAAAAAAGTGCTAAGACCTAGGATATATTTGAACTTGACTATTCTTCCAGAACAATTTGAAGGGATAAACAATTTTAGAAGAGAAAAATTACAAAAAAAATTTTTCATAATGAGTAAGTTTAAAAAATATAAGCTTAAATAAACTTTTTAACATTATATTGTAATTTATATAAACTTTTGAACACTATATTTTAATTTATATAAAGGTTAATTATTGTTTTTTCTCAATTTTCTCACTTGTGGGTCTTCATGGAATTTTGTTAGCATGGTGTATTGAAATGTCATGTATGAATGGAACTGAATGACCCTGTTGAGCCAGATGACTCTTGGAATGGGAAAACATGAAAATTAGTTAGAAACCAAAGAACCGGTTAATTTTAAAAATCTGCGTAATTTTTTAAATTAATATATTTATTGTTCTTGTCAATGTAATTTTTTAAATCTTGATCATCAATCTTTTTAAAATCGTCAAATATTTTTCTTTTCATATCAATCTGTGTAAATAATCGAGATATATTTCGAAAGGTGATGGAACGTTTCTTGATACCATATTGAAAGGGCATTATGATAAAAAAATTAAGATCCACTAACTTTTATTCATCAAGAATATCACATCTTTACCATACGAAAAAGATGAATAATCCTAAAATATAGAATGATTACTGTTATTATGGTTATATTTGATACAATGAAATGCTTCTAAGTAGATGGTGCCTTGACAGAAAAGAAGTGTCAATTAACGTTTAATGTTGTGTTCCATGCTCTATCGTTGTGTAATTTTTCTCATCAAAGTGCGCCTCCAAGTGAGAATGGAAAAAAGTGCATCGAAGTTTCACGCTAATTTGTAACCAGATACAGATGTAATTTGATACTGATTAATACGATATTTCTTCACATACTAAAGTTTCCAATGAAATTTAATTTGCAACATACAAAATTCTGCGCATTACATCATCTTACGCAAGCCCAGAACCTCAGTTGACCAACGTAAATCTACCGTATGTATATATGAAAGAGGAAATTTAAAGAATACTTAATGCAAGTACGCATCGTGGTGGCCAATTCTTCACCTTCTTCGGTCCTCCCCGTATGTGTCTTCAGTTTCCTTATCCTTTAAGAAGCCAAGAAAAGCAAGAAACCCGAAAAAGAAAAATCCACCAGACCAGTTGCCTCCGCCTCCACCTCCTCCCCCACCCCCATCATCGTCATCACGAGGTGGAAATCCAGTTCCTCCGTCGTCAAGTTGTGGTGACTTCTCCTTGCCTGAAAATTAAATTAAATGGACGATGTAGAACATGCTTGATAAGAGTAAAGAGTCTATTTAGTAACAAATAACATTTAGGTATTTCATACGAGTGGCACAAAGCATTATTTTGAAGGACTTCTGCTCAATTATGTTTAAGAGTAGGATACTTCTTTTTGAAGGGAGAAAATAGAGGCTTGTTTGAAGAAACTTCACCATAAACACTTTTAGAAAGAAAGGAAAAAAGAAATGGACTTAATTTCTACATAAATAAGTCCTTAATTATAAGTTAAAAATAGACAAATAAATTGCCAAAAAACAAGGGATGTGGCCTGTCTAAAAGGACTCAAAAAATCAATAAGGATGATGGTCATCAGCAATTACCAGGAATATGAGTAATCGTTGGAGCCTGGCGAGTGACAGTTTGGGTTTGCTCTGCACCACATCTTGCATTCTGCATATACCAGAAGGCGTTAGTAAATGGAGAATCGATAAAAGATTCTGTTTTTTATTACTATGATACGTGTATTCAAATATGAAATTTCAACTAATAGGTCACATTTTTTTTAATATTCTTAGGATAAAAATGGGGAATAATAGCATGAAAAATATCTGCAGGGTAAGGGACTAAAAGTATAGAAATTGTTAAGCTAAGATAGTTTCAAACAGAAGAAAGATAACACATCAAAACATCTCAATTTTGGATGCAAATTAATGGTATGATCTTTAATGCCTTAAAAGGTAGAATGCTACAAAGTCCGAAATCAATATACAATGATTTTTTCCAGTAATTTATTCCATGTCCTATACGGCTATGAAAGACAATTTGCCTCAAATTAAGTTTTCCCCAAGTGGTTAGACTTTATATGCCTCAGAAGTGACAACAAAAGAAACAAGATCCATGTATAAAATATGTTCCAAGTAATTATTAATGAATTTGTCCATTATTCATTTTCATTTCTTAATTAAGTTTTAGTTATATATATATATTCAATTGATTTTTCTTTTTTATTCTATTTTTGGATTCTTTTATTCTAAATATTTGATTGATTCTATATATAATTTCTAGAATTCTTTCTATTTGATTCTTTAATCTTTTTTAGTTAATAAGGTTTAGTTAAAAAGGTTAAAGAATCAAATAAAAAATAGACGCGTCCATTGTCTAATGGACAAGTTACGGTACTTATAAGCTACCGGAAGGTGTAAAAATGAATCAAGATGGACTTAAGAAAGTAAAGAACATTACCAAAGCTGCAGCACATATAATATTTGCTGTCTGGGTAGAACGAGATCTTGTACCAAATGGAAACCGTGCACAACTTGAAGATATTGAATTATTAGTAGTTCGTGATGGTCTTGGTAAGCTCAATGAGGTAACAACATTCTGCTCAATATGTTGGCCACATCTTCTCACTGTTAACAAAAATACAATCACTTCACTATCAATGCAAAATTTAGAAAATTGAATTTAGGAATAAATGGAGTTGATTTAGGGAATGGACAAGGTCACATATAGGTAAAAAATGTATATGAAAGCAGTTAATTTTACACAAATGCACACAATGGGATAGCCTAAACTAAACCTTCACCTCAAACCGAATCCAATCCGTTGTACAATTAACAAATTGGATACAATTTTACATGAAATTGGATGTGTTAAAAATGAGAGTTTAAACGTTGATATGTTAGCTTGGATCATAAAGCAATCAACAATCCAATGAAACATGCATCAATTTGTTTCCAGGGAGACATCTATACAATCACGATTGCTCAATGTGGCCTTCTGGCCTCGCAGAACCAAAAACTATTGTTGCCAGGATCTCACATAGAAAGTATAAAAGAGCTTAAAGGCTTTCTACGTGTAAAATGAGAAAGCACATATTATCAATGAATATTACTCCAAGGATTTCTGTCCAGGCATTGTGATGCAGATGCAAAATAAAAGTTACGAAAAAAAGGTAATTTCCCCAACTCTTTATTCAATTACACAAGTTTACATTGAAATGCAAACAAGAGTTAGAAATTATCATTACCTGGTGGTAGTACGGGCAAAGATGCAATTGCACTAGTAGCCAACATTGATTACCCAACAGGAAGAGAACTGGCATGAAAACAAAATTTCACTTTAGAAAAACTAAATTTATAAGTAAAATTGAAGATAATAAAATATAATGTCATTAACCAATATCACAAGGCAGAGAAAGTCTCCGACAAACTTCCAAGATGATAGTAGTAGATCAAAACACAACAAAAAATAGAGCCAAGACTGAGCACTCAACATAGATTATTTATAGTTTTGTTTTTTTAATGAAAAAAGTGTTAGGTTGAGGGGAGGGTGGAAGGCTTTCCACATTCCATGGTCAGCTTACAGTTATCATGAGAAGAAGGTTGAAGATGAGCTCCACTGATATAACTTTATAGTTAAGTGATGATTAGATTGTCAACAGTTTATATTGTTCAATGCAAATAAGAAATTAATTTGTCATCACCTTCTACTCTTCACAGTTCAGCTTTGTACTACCAAGAGGAAATCAGAAATTTCTTAAGTAGAATACATTCATTGTCGAATAATTGGAATTCAGACTGCATTACACCAGTCTCAAGTTCTTATGCACTCTGCCATATATCCGACGAATCCAGTGCGAATGCTCCCTCAATGTACAAACGTTTTACACCGCTATCCAATAATATGAATCGTTGCCAAATAATTATGAATATGACATCTCAAAGTTTAGTCAACTTGCCATTCATCAAACTAATTAAAAAACAAAGCAACAAATCGTAAGATGATAATAAAAGTTATTTACCTTTGTTAGAGTATCCAAATTAAAATCCAATATCACAATTCAAACTCTAATAATACACAATTGCCTCAGCAATTTTGAAATACTTATTATTTGACACAAGTACCAAACCCCTCAAAACCTATTTCCTCAACCTCCAAATTTCATTTTTTCTTTTCTGCATACACAACACGCTTCAACATAAATAAACAAAATAATTATGCACCCCAACACAAAAAAAAAAACACATGTAAGAGGAAAACTACGTCATTTTTCATAATAACAGCTTCTACTGAAACTCATCCAGAGAATTTACAACACAACAAACCAACAACACAGCAACAAAGGGTAACGAAAAAGACGGTTAAAATTGAACCTTACGATGATTTCAGACAAAGGAACGAATATTAGTACCGTATCACGCGGGGCAGCCGAATTCTTTGGAATTCACTAGTTTTCGGAACGACAACGTATGGAGGGATTGCGAAATGAGTTTCAATTGGGAGCTCCGTGTGAGAGAGGAAACCCTAATGGAACAGACGAAGATGACGATTCAGAGAAAAGAAGAACCAAACCGGTCCCAATTCATAAGAAACCTTGCAAATTTCATCCACATCTTTATTATTATTACTTTAAGGTTTATTTTTTACAACAAATGATTTTAATTATTTCTTACTATATTACAAAAATTATATATATATATATATATATATATATATATATATATATATATTCAAAACTAAGGTATTTATAAATTTTAAAATTCGTACAAACTCTTATTTATATAGGTATTTTTTATTGAATTTTTGTTTATCATTATTAGTTTAAAATAACTATTATACTTATTATATTAATTTCGAAAATTTGATATTTAGTTTTTACATAAAAGCATAAGCATAGAGAAAATACAATCTAAATTTTTACTTTCAAATAAGTTTTATCCGAAAAAAAAAACTATGCCATTTCATTTTTTAAATTTTTAAGTCCTTTATAATTTAAAATTTTAAAAATAAAAAATTTAATAAATTAAAACATGTTATACAGATTAAGTGAAAATATAAATTATATAAATAATATATTTTAAAAATAAAATTATGAAAAAAAGAATTATTGAAATAGAATTACTCTTAAGTTTTTTTTTTCATTCTTTATTTTTACTTTTTATATTTACCTTTTAAATCTTTTGTTATTTTATATTTCTTTTATTATTTTAATTAAAGTTCTACCACTAGTCCGAAACAAATAAAGGGAAGGTTGAATTGTTATAATAATTAGATGAATTACAAACTCAAATCCATCTAGTTAAAGAATGGGATGACGAATTATAGAACTAACTCATAAAAATTTTGTATATGTATTTTTTTTAAAATATATTTTTAATTATATGAATTATTTATAAACTTTTATTTATTAATTAATATTATTATTAAATAAATTTAAAAAATTATTATATTTATATATTAAAATAATTAATTATAATTAATAATATAAATTTAATTGATTAATATTTATAATATAAATTATAATATTATATTATATTTATATATTTTATAACATAACAAAAGTATATATAATATTTTATATTATAATTATTTTAATTTTAATATATAATTTTTTTTAAAAGTAAACTAATATGTCAATTTATCTTATTGTTAACTTGTTAAGTAAGCTAAATAGGACTATACTAAATAAATTAATAAGTTAAAATTATCAATTTATCTTATATTTTTTAGTGGAATATTGAATTAGTTTTTTGAAATTTAACCTGTTTTTTCATCTTTACATATTGAAATTTAATAAAAAAATTTAGAGTATTTTTTAAAATTAATATTAAAACTACAAAAATATGAGTTAATTATTTTAAATTATGATGACAATAATTAATTTTATCTATAATGATAATAAATAACTAATTTAAAATTATTTTAAAATAATAAATTAATTATTCATTTTATTTAAAAATATCAAATATTTATGGATTGGATTTATTTTTTATTTAATAATTTAATATACTTATAATTAGGTTGGTTTAATGATTAGTTAGATTAAATAATTTAAAACGTAGTTATTAAAAAATTATTTTAAAAAATATATTTTTTAATAGTTATAACATAATAATATTTGTATCATCTTAAAATTTATCATATAATATTTTTAAATATATATATATATATTAAATTTATATATTTTTGAGTTAGTTAAAGACTTATTTATAAAATTTTAATTTAATATTTTTAATTAGAAGAGTGAGAGAGAGGTGAGAAAAGAATAAGAGTGAGAATAAGAGTAGTTGTTTTTAATTTTGTTTTATATTTTTAAATCTCAAAATTTATTTTTTATGAAAAAAATATTAAAAATTAAATACATTTTAATAGGTGTCCTGGTCGAAGTTTATACTCTATATTAGCAATTTTATTATTTTTTATTTCATGAATGAAACTGAAAATCAAACCTCTGAAGCCCATTTCAATAATCATCTCATGTAACATTAGCCAAACCCATTAATATGTGAATTTCATATACCATATTATTATTTAACTTTAATTTAAAAATAAATTGTAAATTTAAAATAAAGTCAGATAATAAACTTGTAACGTTCACATGTTTGACTTTTTTTTTAAATAAGATAAAATACCTACATGTTCAAATTTATTTAGATAAATTCAATTTTGTTTAATTCGTAGATAAATAAAACATCTCCGACACAATCTTTAACCAAAATGTTTATCTAAATCCTACATAAAATAAGATATTTCTAGTATCTATATTTTTCCTTTCAAATATCTTTTAATCTAAATTTATTATTTTATCATAAAGTTAATCTACAATTATCTTTTTAAAAAAAATATAGACTATTTCTGAAAGAAATAAATGTTAAAGTTCATCAAACTACCTAACAAACTTTTATTTTAATAGATATTTTTTAATAAAATTTAATTTCTTTTATCATTATTAATTTAAAATCAAGATTTTCCTTTAATAAATTTATTATTTAGTTTTTACATAAAAGACAGAGAAAATACAACCTAAATATTTACTTTAATCCAAAAGAAAAAAAAATAAACTATGCCATTTATTTTTAAAATATTAAGTCATTTAAAAATCAAAAATAAAAAGTTGAGTAAATTGATGCATGCAAACTATTGTACATTTCCTTAAAAAAGAAAAGAAAAATAATCTTGATTGACAATAATTATTTATCCACCTTCCAAAATCATAGGAATAACAACGTTTCAGATACCACTCAATCTCATTTTTAAGGAATGAGTAAATTATTTAAAAAATTATTAGACATCTCACTTTAATTCATTAGTTATATTATTATGATTTAATGGATCGTTTGCAAAAGGGTGAAATATAGAGATTCTCACAATCATGTTTTCTACTATATCATTAGAGAAAATATTATTTCAAAGAAGATGATTTTAAGAACTACATTACAAACAATTATAAATATATATATATATCATTTAAAATATATATATATATATATATATATATATATTCAAGATATTTATACAAACTCTTATTAATCAAAAATATTTTTTTTTATTAATTTCAAATAACAATTATACTTATTTTATTAATTTCAAAACATTGACTATTTAGTTTTTACATAAAAACATAAAAAAAAAATACAATTTAAATCTTTATTATAAGATAAATGTTATCTATAATAAATCAATTCATGTTCTACAATTCCTATAAATTGATAAAAGAGCATGTTGAGAAAAAACACATTAAGAGAAAAGTATTTTGATTGATAATCATAATTTTTCATCGTTTCAAAATCATATGAATAGCAATGTCTTCCCTGCCTCCTCATTCCAACTTGGACACCACTCGATCTCATCAGGTTAGTTTTCTTATTTTTTTCTTTAATTTTTTTCATATATTACTTTAAATATTTCAACGAATTAAAAAATTAGAGATATTATTATCATTGAAGTCTAAATCTTATTTTAAGTCAATTTTGTATGTCAGAGTATCTTTAAATTAATTTGTTGTATAACAAAATATATTTGTATTTTATAAGTAATTATATTTTAATTGTTTTATGTATTAACGAAGATTCATGCCTAAACCTTATAAACCTCAAACTATATTGTATGTATTGCTCAAAATATTCTCAACTATTTCATTAACTTATCAAATCACATTTTTAATTTTATTAACACAATTCTAAACGAGTTTTTATTTTTATTACAAAATATACAATACTTGTTTAGATTTTTTTTTTAATTTATTTAAAGTTAGTTTAATTTTAATTTTGATCTTATAACTTTTTAAAAAAGAAATTAGTTTTATAACAATCTTCAAAAGAATCTTTATAAAATTTTAAAACTCTTATAAACTTATTATCATTTTAAGTTGAAATATTATATTAAATTAATATTTAATTATAATAATTATATTATTTTTAAATTTTAAATTTAAATGTAGATGAAAAAATTATAAAAATATAGATGTTTATAAAAATTAGCTAATAATTTTTTATTTATATAATTTTTTAAAAATATTCTTAATTTAATTATGAATTGTTTTTAATTTATAAAAAAATAATTTTTTTTCTCAAAAATGTCATTCAAATATCGGTTATAGTGGTAGAGATGAAAAAAATTAAAGATATATATAATAAGTAAGAAAAAATTATAAATTTGTAGCATTAAAATTGACTTATGGTTCGTTATTAAATATCTCATTAATATTTCTCTCTTATATAAGACCAAACATGCATGTATATATGTCTTGTCTTTTGGTATTTTAGTTAAGGACATTTTTTTTTCCTAGGTTCCTATTACTACTCAAGTTGTTCCCATGGCGTCGAATCATGTTCTCTCTGCTTCTACCATGTCATTAGAGGAAATTTTATCCAAAGAAGATGACTTTAATTGGGCTGATGTTTTCAACTACGCACAGCGCTTAATACCTGAGACTATTAGTCACAAAGAATGCAAACATTGGACTAAAGAGGAACACAGGTATTTTTCAATGAAACTTTTTACATTATTTTTCAATAGGAGATGAAGGTCATGGTCTCAAAGTGTTTTATTATATTAATATATTAATTATTAATAATATATTATTTAACTATTTCAAGATCAATTATTAAGATCTTTCATATATTTTTATGTTTTGAATTTTATATTATACTTAACAAAACTAATATTTTATGTTGTTATGTGATAGGTTATTTCTCGTAGGACTTCACATGTATGGTCGAAAATGGACAAAAATTTCAGAACATCTTATTCCCTCAAAAACTCCAAGTCAAATTGCTAGTCATGGTCAAAAGTACTTTCTTCATAAGACCCAAAATAAAGAGAAAAAGAGGAAAAGCATTCATGATACAACATTACAAGGCATTGCCACTGTCATTGTTCCTCACTACATTAATAATATAGACACGTTGGTTCCTCCTGCACCAAATTTTGCAGTGCAACCGCATAAAATTCTAGTACAACAACATATGATGCATTTTAACTTCCTATATAACTCAAATGCCTGATCTAACATCTTAAGTAGTTCAGAAATATAAGATTAGGATAATATTTTCTTTATCTCATGTATTTGTACACTTTTAATTATATATAAATTTATCATATAACAGTGATCAATAAGTTTAAATATATATATAATTAGGAGGACAAAATAAAATTTCAAATATTTAATACTAATTTTAACAAAATAAAACATATAGTGTAAACTCTCGTGTATATATATCACTGTTCAAATAAATATTTTAATTATCATCATTCAAAAGTATTATAGTTTTTTTTTCAATCTTTATAAAAAAATAATATTATGTGATCATAGATTTCATCTAATTTTCTTATATCTTTAGTTAAATACAGTATCAGATTAAAACATAGGAAAAATAAATATATCAGTTGTTTAAAAAAACAATTATTCTTTTATATAATAGTGGCAAAGGTTGCAATTCGTAGAAATCCAATAAAAATTAGTAGAAAAATAATTATGTCATTCGAATTTTATCGTTATTGCACTTGTGGTATATTTGAAATATTAAAATAAATAAAATATCTACAATTTAAATTTAAATAATGTTTTAATTTTTTAAATCTCTAAGATAGTTAAAAACATTTAAAATTTGAATTTAAATATATCTCAGCATATATATATAATATCTATCTGAATCCTAGAATAAAATAAAATATATCCTGAGTTTATATTTAAATAATTCCTAAGAGAAATAATTTACGATAATTTATTTTACGAATGAAAAAAAAAATCTACACTATGCTAACTGATTAAAACAAGTTAAAGTAATTTCTTTTTTAACTCAAAATTAAAACAAAGAAATATATATCAATTAATAATGACAGAAAATAATTAATTTAAAATTATTTTATCATCATAAATTAATTAATTGTTTAATTAAAATAATATTAAATATTTTTAAGTTAATTTTATTTTTTATGTATTGATTTAATTTAGTTATAATTAGATGGAGTTATAATAATGAATTAGAATATCTATTTTAAAAAAATATATTTATTAAAAAATCACTTGAAAATAAATATTAATTTTTTTCTTAATAATTATAATATAATAGTATTTATAACACTTAAGCCGTATCATATAATATTTTTTAAAAATATAATATATTAAATTATATTATTTTTGAATAAGTTAAATATTTTTATTTTTTATAAATAATAAAAGACTCATTTTATAAAATTTTAATTTAATATATTTAATTATAAAAATAGAATAGGATGAGAGAAGAATAAAACTACCAATTCGTTTATTGTCATCATATAAAATAATATTTAATTTAAAAACTAACTAACTAACCATTTTTTTTTTACTTATTTTAACTTTAATTGTAAAAAAAAAAACTCGCCAAATCAAACATGTGATATTCTGATAAAAAGGGGTTATATAAGATATAAAGATTTGTGGAAGAATTATGGTGTTATTAGATTGCAGTCGTAATGTTTGAATATTTTAAATAAGATGAAATATCTATGATTTTAAATTTAGGTAAATTAATTTTTTTAAATCTTTAGATAAATAAAACATTTATGAGTAAAGTTTAACAAAATGTTTATCTAAAGTATATATATATATATATATATATATATATATATATATATATATATATATATAATTTAAATCTATTATTTTATCACAAAATTAATCTACTATGTTTTATTTTTCAAAATTCTAATATATTTTTGAAAAAATATATTTTAAAATTCATCACACCACTCTAGCAAACTCTTATTTCTATGGATATTTTTTAATAAAATTTAATTCATTTTATCATTATTAATTTAAAATAACTATCATACTTTAATAAATTGATTATTTAGTTTTTACCGAAAATACAATTAAATAAATTTTATAAAAAAAATAAAGAAAAGCACTACCGAATAAAATAAAAAAAAATAAAAGTGTCTTTATTTGACAATAATGATTTATTCACATTCCAAGAACAAGAATAATACTGTCTCACATCACTCGATCTCACTTTTAAGGAATAAGCAAACGAGAAAAAAAAAGTATTTATCGACAATAATTATTTATCCACGTTCCAAAATCATTTGATGGATGATTTGCGAGGGTAATATACATATTCTGTGACACAAATTAATCATATATAAGTAAATATAATATAACAATTTTTAATAAAAACCTTAAAAATAAGTAAATATAATACAATTTTTAATAAAAACTTTTAAATTTATTTACAAGTTATTCAATATTTTAATTTCTATTCAATGTAGGGTTTAAACTTACAGTTAAGTTCTTAACAATATTAACTCCAAATCTTATGTTAAATTTTCTTTTTACGATGAAATTAGATCTTTATTAAGGTTTGTTTGGCCTAACAGTTCATTCATCGTACTCAGAAATAGAGGCAACATTTAAATGTGAGGATTGTTACTTTATTTTTTTAATAAAAATATTAATTAACTATATATATATATATATATATATAATTTAAAGGAATATATAACTAAAATAGAAAAAACATTTTTTTATCTAATTATAAAAAATAGGAAATGAAATAAAAAAAAGTTTGAAAAACAATTTTCACCAAACAAAATAATTTTAAATAAAAATTATTTTTAAATAAACTTAACAATACATCTCGCGGATAAAAAAAAAATTGAGACAAGACATACTAATCGACCGTAATTAAGACATATTTCATGTACTAAATTGTCTAGTCAAAAGATAGGCTCATATGCTAACAAGTTAATTTACTATTTTTTGTTATATATGTTTTTTTTAAATGCACCTTTAACTTTATAATATATTTTAATTATTTATTTATTTATTTATTAATATTTAATTTAATTAATTGAGAAAATTATTATATTTATGTGTAAAATACATTATTATAATAAATAATTTAAACTTAATTGATTAATATTTATTATTTAAATAATTTGATTCCTAAGTTAATATCCACGGATTAAGGAAGAATATTCACCGGAAAAAAATTATAAATTATATTGAATAGAGAAATATTAAATTATTAGTATTTATATCTTATTATGTTCAAACAAACATATAAGTGGAGACGATTAACAAAGTATTAATAAATTTAATTAAAAAATATATTGAGAATAAGGTTAAAAATTGGTACAAAATGTTACTCCAATTATCATGAGTTTATAGAAATGTTCAAAATTGGTTTATAATCATGAAGTTAGGTTGTATATCAAAATTATTATACAATCAATTTGGATTCAATGACAAATCGATATCCCTATATTAAAATATCGAAATAAGATGTTGGATGAATTAAATGAATTAAATAAAGTTAGGATAAATGTTCTTAAGCAAATATTACATTAGAAGAATCAATTTGTTAGATCTTATAATAAATGAACAAGAAACAAATACTTTAGATAAGATGATATTTTATGGAATTGATTTTACCTATGGATAAAAAATCAAAATATTTTGAAAAAACCAACAACTTCTATTTTTTTTAACTTTAATTTAAAAATAAATAAAAATAAACTCAGGAACTTGTAATTTTCTAATAAAAAAAAGTTGAATAAGGTATAAAAATTAGTGGAATAATAATGGTGAATTGTATATGTTTTAATTTTTAAAGAAGATAAAATATCTGCTAGTTTAAGTTTATTAGGTAAATTCTATTTTTTTTTAAATCCTTAGATAAATAAAACATCTACGAATAAATATTAACATAAAATGTTTATCTAAATCCTAAACAAGATAACATATCCACTTACTAAAGATTTAATATTTATATTTTTGCTTTCAAAAATTTCTTTAATCTAAATCTATTATTTTATCACAAAGTTAATTACAATTTTGTTTTTCAAATTCTAAGGTATTTCTAAAAGAGATAAATTTAAAAATTCGTCTGACAAACTTTTACTCTTTTATAGATATTTTTTAATACAAATTAATTTCTTTTATCATTATTAACTTAAAATAATAATCGTACTTCAATAAATTTATTATTTGGTTTTTACATAAAAGATCAGACAAAATAAAATCGAAATATTTACTTTCTAATAAATTTTATCCAAAAAAAATAAAATAAACTATGGCATTTACTTTCAAAATATTAAGTCATTTAAAAATTAAAAGTTCAATAAATTGATGCATGCAAACTATTGTCCACTTCCTTTAAATATAACAACATGAAAAAAAAAACACAATCAAGACAAAAAAAATATTTCTTTATTGATAATAATTATTTATCCACATTTCAAAATCATAAAAATAACAATGTCTCATTAGCCTCTCATCCCAACTCAATTTGATAAAGTTTATGTTGTTATAACATTAAAATTTTAGATTAAAAATGATATTTTTTATATAATTGACTTATAATCCATTATTAAATATCTCATTGATATTTTAATTGAACTTCTTTCTTTTTCTAGGTTCCTATTACTAGTCAAATTTTGCAATGCAACCACACAAAATTCTAATACAACAACATATGATGCACTTTAACTTCCTATATAACTCAAATCAATATTTTAACAATAATCTTTCACTCAATACTTTGCTACAAGCTTCATTTTATTTAGCTATCAAACTATGTATATTTTTCCCCCCAATTTTTATGACAAAAGATATATTATTTGAATATGATCTTAATTAATCCTCAAACTATATCCTATTTACATATACACATTTTAAACCTTAATTTTGTTCTGATCTAAAACTTTGTTATTTTTTTTAAATAAACACCTATACTTTAATTATATTATAAATATTTCTTCAAATTAATTTATTTTTTCATAGATAGAATTTTTCTAACAGCTTCTACTTAAATAACTTGCATTAAAAGTAAATAATTCATTAATCATTTTCTTCTGTTTGTTATAATTCCTTTTTTTACATATTAACATATTAATCATTTTTTACACTCTTCCTCTAATTTTTTTCTAATATCACAAAAAAATTAAACCATGGTTTTTTTACTGAAAAATATAAGCAATTTTTTAAATTGAGATGACGAACTAATTCAGCTACGTCTTTAAGTCTCTATTCATGAATAATAATTTTTTTATTCTAATAGACAAAATTTAAAATTATATTTCTCAACTTAAAAAAAGAGAGTAAAATCTATATTTTAGATTATCTCATTTAGAAAAAAGATAAAAAGAATAATTTATTTAAATTCAAACATTGTATTTTCAACAACATTTTATAAGATAGAAGAAAAGTATTTCAAGAAACTCATTTTTTTTAATCCAAAATTTACAATTCCCATATATCATTTAAAATAACGATAATAAAGTGGATCATGCCTGACGGTGATCTGTTGTAATATAGTGGGGTGAGTTGATATTTTAAAAGTCATGATAACTATAATGGACTAGTCCGTTTTGTCATCCTATTTAAAAACATGAATTGTTTTATAAATAAAAATATATGATTGAATCTTATTATATTAAGATAATATTAATTAATTTAATTAAACAAAGCAAATATTATTGCCCATTATAAAAACACATTTCAGCACGTAAAGTTTTTTAATCGCACTTGTTTATATATATTCTAATATTATTGCTCATAAACAAAACAAAGGTAGATAAAGTAGTATTAATTATTAGTTGTTGGCATTGAAGAGTAAATTATGAGGAGAAAGAAATTGAAGACAAAAGTCGATTTTGTTCTTTTCATATATCATTAGCAAACTAAAGAACACACGAATACGCTTTATACAAGCGATGATGGTTGTTTGTTTGTATATATATAATAAGTGTATGTATGCATATGAATGAAAATAGAGTGAATCTATTTGCATGCATGCATGCATAAGCTCATTGTTTACAATGCAAACTATTGGGCTTGGAGTGAGTCACTGATGGGCCCAACTTTTGAGCCCAATTCGGCGAGGTTGGAACCGACGGATTTGCCACGGCGCATGTCAGAGGATCGATGGTGGCGACATCTAAAGGAACCGACATGGGTGGTGGGTGAGCATAGACAATTCATTCTCCCATGTGGTGTTTTTTTGGTCGTTGTTTGAGATGTTGGTGACACAAGCATGTGTGAGTTCTTCTTTAGGGTTTCCACGTCCAACTCAGGGAGTTTATTTAACATCACCCTTGGTGGCTTTTGGTCAGCTTTTGGCTCCATCTTTCTCTCACTATTAAAACCTTTTCCTATCAACAATGTCACAACAACTTATACAATCCATAAATTTCTCTTCAACATCTTTCATTCAAACCCTGGAAAACAAAAGTTTCTGAGAAGCAAAAGAGAGACAAATAACTATTACCTGATGGCATGCAAAAAGCAGAGAAAATCCTCCCTTGAATGTGGTTGAAGATTGGGCAGGAAGTGTAAAGGAGAAGAACCTGATGTTTTCAGTTGCTATGCTTCCCACAAAAGAAAAAATAGTCCAAATTTCATTAAAAAAAACACCCCACCGCTGAGTAAGCCTAAATCTTTGGGACTTTTCTTAACCAACTTAGCTTTGTTTTTACCAAATCAACATTTTTTGTTTCAAATCTGTGGTTCTTCACCAAATCACCTTTCTTTGACTACCCACAAAATGAGGCACAAAGAGAGTCAGTTAAAACTAATATTCCTTTATTAGGGTTTTCTTTTATCACCATTGCTCATTTTTTTTACTCTTTTACGAAATATTAATTAACCCTAAATTATCTCTCCATATTTTTTTTCCACATTGTTCTGATTTTTGTTTAAAATAGTACTTAACTTAATTAATGTTTCTTCAAAATTATAGAGATTGCATTACTTTAAAAATAAATAAAATGAAATAACTTTGTTTTGATAATAACGAGGATTAGCTATATAACTTGATTTCGTTTTATATAATTTTTATGACTTTAATAAAACATTTTTTAAATTTATTAATGTTTCGTAGAATTAAATCAACCATTTTTAAGTTAATATACTATTGGGATACTATAGCATAAATTTCTCACTTTTTTTTAATAATTAGATTTTTGAAATCGATTTCACCAACTTTAAACTATCAACCAATTCCCTCACAATTTGTTGAAAATAAACTTTGAATACAAGTTGAAAGAAATGTTAACAACTATAACCTCTTTTTTAATTTTTAGAACTTTATATATTAAAGCATCTATAAAAACCTGTTAAAAAAGATAAGTTTATTATTTCACCTCACCAATTACACGCATCAAAATAAAATTTATTTAAAATATAAATAAATTATATTATAAAATCTCAAAATCGTATTCATTATCATTATCATTTAATTATTATTTTAATATTTTTAATTATTTATTATTATATTAATATAAAAATAAAAATATTAAATAAAAAGTTGTACTTATTATCTAATACTTACTTACATAATTGATTGTGGATAATCTTATAATTGATTATGTTTAAAAATTTTAATTTTTTTTTCTTTTCTCCACATGAGAGTGAGAGAGGAAGATTTTTTTTTTTCAATTTTATATATATAAAAATGCGTGACATTTCCGCGCCTTCAATGTTTCGCTGGAAACAAACATGTGCTTAGGGGTTCACAAGCACATTAAGGATTATTTATCACAACTTAAATTTAGAATTTATTTTATCTAATTTCACGGGTATCTCAATTACTATATATAATTAAGCTCAAATGAAAAAAGAACTACAAATAAGAAATACTTTGAGAGTTATTGGATTGAATCTTCTAAATAGATTCCAACTTTAATTATGTGAATATTAAAAATAAAAAAAAATAAAAATTGAATGAAGAATCCATTAAAGATAATTAATATTAATTATTAATAAAACCATTACATATTTTATATAAATAACATGATTAAAAATAAAAGTATCAAAATAGGTGTAGCTCGATAGACCAATTCAAAAAGTTCAAGAAAAGACCATATTAGGTTAAAAAATTTGTCGCCTAAATTGAATTAAACCTATTTTGATAAAATCCTTTTAAGTCATGATCTACACGGATTTAAGTTAGGTTAAACAACAAATGGACCGGTCCGCGTTATAAAATATTTAATATTATTTTATTAAATATTCATATCCAACAGGAGAATGCTCGGTCATTTCTCTAGATGCATCAAATAAAAAGATAGAGTGCATTTAGAGCATCCACACACAAGTAGTCGCACAAACGACTTTGTCAAGATCAAAAATGAAAAAAAAATTATTTCAGATAAATAACAAAAAATGAAAAACATTCATGCATATAAGGAAACTAGCTCTATGTTTGTGATTGAAAACAAGAAGCACCCAAAATAAGTCTCCAGATAAAGCTCTCCTCAAAGAGAATAGAGCAAGTAATCAATAATCAAGCAACTCCAGAGCAAAATAAAATCTTCCAAAAGCCAGAGCTCCAACTACCATCCTTCTATCCAGAAAAAGAAGGCACGAATAAGAAGCTTCCAAACATTGCTCTCCCTCAAGAAAGAAGAGCGAGTTACCGTCATCAAATAACTCAGAAGAAATAAAGAGCTTTCAGAAGCTAAAGCTCCAACTGCCATCCTACCCAATAAAGAGGGGGCATAAACCACCAGAAAAGTCGACAAAAGGGCTCAAGTAATCCCCAAGAGGACCCCTGCCTAATCTGAAGGCGAAAGCAAAAATTATCCAAGGCCCACCATCATCAACAGTTAAAGGAGGCAAACCTCCGTACCCTCAAGGGTCCAACAAGAAAAGAAGAAGAGAAAAAGAAAATCCTTCATCTCCAACAGAGGACCAAAAAAGGCCACAACAAAGAAGGCCGAATAAAATTTCCTAGCAAATCATACCAGAAGAATCTATAAAAAGGAAGAATAAAAAATTTCCATCCCCCAGTGGAATAAGAGCTTCACAAGGTCAGCTCACATCAACGTCAAAATCAGATCCCTAGGAAGTCAGCTAATTCCCTGGTGGATCACCAAAACCCTGCATCCCCAGTAGATGCCCAAAAAGAAAAGGCCATGACAAAGGAAGGCCAATAAACCCCGAAACGGGCCACTAAAAAGGAAATCCCCTGCGGATCCCCAAAAAGAAGAAAAATTATGCGTGCATACAAGAAACTGAAGAGTAAAAAGGCACACGCATCACCCCCATAAAAAAACCAAATTTCAAAAATCGCGATAAAAAAAAAATAAATTGTGAAAAAAGGCGAAATTAAATATCCTAACTTTTAGGATTCCCATTCTGCAGTGGAATAAGAGCGTCGCAAAGCCAGCTCACACCAACACCTAACAAGGAGTCAAAACTCTAGGGGGAAAACTGAAATCGGATCCCCGGGAAGGTAATCAATCCCCGGTGGATCATCAAAAAGAGAAAAAAAAATCATCCTCAGTGAGCCTACGACAAAGGCAAATTTCAGACTCACATCCTCAGAAGAGTCGTTTGCTTATACATAGGCAAGGCCTGACAAGCTAGAGCCAATATCCCCAGAAAGGGACATCAGCCTATTCAGAGGCGAAACAATGCAGCCAAAAGTCTTTACTTCCTATGAAGCATCTGCCTACTTAGAGGCATTACTAGAACCTCAATATCTGCCTACTCAGAGGCACCATCGCCAAGATCAACAAATCCCCAGTGGATTCCTACCTACTTAAAAGGCATTCATCAAGAATCCCAACAATCAAACAAATTGGATGACAGTTGGAAAAATATAATCCCCAGTAGTCAAGAAGCTGGATGGCTAAAGAAAAAGCCAAAAGAGTCCCCGACATACTGGATGACTACAACAGAAAGTCAAGCAAAAATCTTCAAACAGAAATTACTCCCCATGGAGTCGGTGCATGAGCTAGAGCAGTAAGCCGCCACCACATACATTGTCTGAAGAACCAACTCCATCGCAAAGGAGTGTCCTGAAGACAAATGACGGCGCATGAGCTAGAGCAGTAAGCCGCCACCACCTTCTCTATCACAAAGATCAGCCATCACAATGAAGATGACATCAGAAGTTAGAGTTCTACACACCATCTAGAGGATCAACTCCGTCGTAAGGGAGTATCCGAGAGACACGATCCACCATCATCACCTGATAGATCAGCTCCACTACAAAGGAGTATCTTGAGGGAGTGGCGCACATCATCCGAAGGATCAACCCTGTTACGAAAGGGTATCCAAAAGATACAACCCGCCTCTATTGTCCTAAGGGTCAGCTTCCAGAGCATGGGAGCATCCTGAAGACAAGAGTTCACCACCTGGGGGGTTAGCTACCGCATCGAAGGAGCATCCCAAAGGAAGATCTTCAGCCAAAGGGTCAGCTACCGCGTCAAAAGAGTATCTTGAGGCACCAGACCGAGACTAAGGGATCAGCTACCGCGTCAAAGGATCATCCCAAAGTTCTCTTTCATCAAGACTAAGGGGTTAGTTACTGTGTCAAAGGAGCATCCCGAAGTTCTCTTTTCATCAAAGCTAAAGGGTCAACTACCAATTGAAGGGGCATCCTGAAGCTTCACAACACACCGTCTAAGGGACCAGTATCCACGTCAGGGAAACATCCCAAATACATCATCAGATTCTACATCCCGAGGGTCAGCTACCACGACAAGAAAAACATCTAGAGGACAACCGGGCAAGAGGGTTAACTCCTTCACCTGCCAGTCGACCTCATGGCACGTTAACCCATAGTCAATTGGTCAGGAGAAGGGGGGGCAGCTGTAGACCCCAAATCTTGCCCGACTTCAAAATAAAGAGCCGAATACTTCCGTTCGAAGATGGGCGAGGCCTAGAAGGTCTTTAAGGTTGATTAATAGGCCCCATATTAGGATAGGAATGTTTTTTTGTGTGCAAAAAATAACAAAAAATAAGAATTTCCACCCAAAGGGTCGAGACCGCCGTCTCGCCATACGCCAATGGCGAGACCGCCGTCTCGCCATACGCCAATGGCGAGACCGCCGTCTCGTTGGGTAATACCGCCGTCTCGCCATTCGCCAATTGCGAGACCGCCGTCTCGCCATACGCCAATGGCGAGACCGCCGTCTCGTTGGGTAATACCGCCGTCTCGCCATTCGCCAATTGCGAGACCGCCGTCTTGATTGGTGATACGACCGTCTCGCCACTTCACCAATGGTGAGACCACCGTCTCGTCTGGCGAGACAGCGGTCCCGACCTTGCAATTTGAGACGCGGTCCCGACTGACGAGCGCGAATCCCTATAAAAAGGGGGGACCTTGGCACGGTTTGGGAAGCCTTCTTCCATTCTCCCTTCTGCAAAATCTTGAAATTCTTCTCCTAGGATCCCTTTGAAGCATTTCCGGAGTTTCTTAGAATTTTTAGAGAGTGTTCTAGAGTGCTGCGAGAAAGAGCGATCATCATTGTAGAGAGCGGGGACTGCCAAAAAGCAACCTATTTCAAGAATTTAATATAAAAAGCTTGCTTCGAAGGTTCCTACATCTTCCCTTCTCTATTTTACAGCTTTCTTAGATAATATTGTTGTGCATATGTCATTTAGGGCCATGTAGTCGATAATTTAATTTCTGCAACGAATAAATAAGGGTAAAAGCGCAATTTAAAATTATTTTTTCTTTATAAAAATGGTCCTTCATAGGGAACCCGAAAGGGGCGTTGTGGGGGTGCTAATACCTTCCCCATGCGTAACTAACTCCCTTACCCGACTTTGGTTGTAATGGTCAAAGTTGATTTTTTCTAAAACCACTGCCCTATTTTTTTCTTCCTTTTTCGATGTTTCTGGTAAAAACATCGGTCGCGACTCCTCGAACATTTTTGAAAACCTCACCTTTAGGTCTAGCCCGGTTATCGGACAACCTAAAAGGCGTTGAACCACGCTTTAAAAATGTGAGTCGATCGACACCATCGTGTCGCTCCGACCGCCTATTTTTGACGGCGGCGACAAGTTACTATAAAGTTACTAAAGAGTTAATGAAAAGTTACTAAAAGTTACTGAAGAGTTAATAAAAAGTTACTAAGATTTACTGAAGAGTTACTTAAAAATTACTAAAAGTTACTGAAGAGTTAATAAGAGTACTAAAGAGTTACTAAGAGTTACTAAGGAGTTATTAAAAGTTACTGAAGAGTTACTAAAATTTACTAAAAGTTACTAAGAGTTACTAAAGAGTTACAGAAAAGATACTAAAGAGTTACTGAAAGTTACTGAAGAGTTACTGAGGAGTTACTAAGAGTTACTGAAGAGTTACTGAAGAGTTACAAAAAGTTACTAAAAGTTACTAAGAGTTACTGAAGAGTTACTGAAAATTTTCTAAGAGTTACTGAAGAGTTACTGAAGACTTACTGATAAGTTACTGAAGAGTTACTAAAATTTACTAAGAGTTACTCAAGAGTTACTAAGAGTTAATGAAGAGTTACTAAGAGTTATTGAAAAGTTACTGAAGAGTTACTAAGATTTATTGAAGAGTTACTGAAGAGTTATTAAAGAGTTACTGAAGAGTTATTGAAGAGTTACTAAGAGTTACTGAAGAGTTACTAAAAGTTACTAAGAGTTACTAAAGAGTTACTAAGAGTTACTAAATGTTACTGAAGAGTTACTGTAGACCCCAAATCTTGCCCGGTCTCATAATAAAGACCAGAAGACCTCATTTTTGAAGATGAATGAAGCCTAAGAAGCCATTAGGAGAGACTATTAGGCCCCATATTAAGATAGGAGGAATTTTCTGCATGTAAATAAGGATTCTCGCCTTTTTGGGTCGAGACCGCCGTCTCGTATTCGGGACCGCCGTCTCGCCACTTGTGAATGGCGAGACGTCCGTCTCATCATTTTTGCAAGGCGAGACGGCCGTCTCGAATGTCGAGACGGCCGTCTCGACCTTGTCAGACGAGACGACCGTCTCGATCTGACAGGCGCGAATCCCTATATAGCCGTGCCATTCCCCTCATTTCACATAGTTCTTCGATTCTCTCTCTTGTCACTTCATAAAATTCTCTTCCTAGAACCTCTCCGAAGCATTTTCGGAGTTTTTTGAGAGTCTCTAAGAGTTTTTATAGCATTTTTGAGAGGTTTCCGGCACTGTAGAGAGTGAAGGGCTGCCAAAAAGCACCCTAATTTTCAAAAGATTAATACAAAGCTTGCCTCGGAGGTTTCTGCACTCTCTCTCTCTCTCTCTTTATTGCTTTATCTATAAATTGAGCAATAGATATTAGAGTCATGTAGTCGTAACTTTAAATTCCGCAAATAAAGGGTAAAAACGTGTTTTCACCGGTTTACTTATTTAAAATAACTGGCCTATCATAGGGAACCCGAAAGGGGCATCGTAAGGGAACTAACACTTTCCTTACACGTAACTAACTCCCTTACCCAACTCTGGTTCTAATGACCAAAGTTGGTTTTTCGAAAACTAACGCCTTTTCACTCCTTTTCCGATGTTTCTGGTAAAAACATCGGTGGCGACTCCAGAAGAACCCTTCGAAATTAGTTCTTGGGTTAGCCCGGTTATCGGACAATCCAAGAGCGCCTTTTCGAAAACCTCGTCCCTAAGTTCAGCCCGGTTATCGGACAACCTAAAGACGTTGTAACCACATCAATAAAAATGCGAAAATTGGAAAGTTGGAACCATCGCGTCGCTCCGACCGCCTCGTTTTGACGGTGGCGATAGATGGCGACTCCACTGGGGAAGCCTAGAGAGTTGATCCCATTTAGTGATGGACCAACTTAAAGTAAATAAACCAGGAAAATTATGCTTTTACCCTACCTTGTATTATAACATGTTTTGAATGCTTGGCTTTAATAACTGTTGTTTGTTTATACTTACGCAATTGTTTGAAATACAAACTGTACACAAACCCTTGCACACTACAGTTCCCTCTATACCCGGGGGCAAGTGAGAAATCCATAGGGAGTGGGTGGCAGGTACGATTCACTGTAGTGATGGCCTTGTGCCCACCAGTGTGATCGGAAACCACCACTCAAGGTGATAACCTTCCTCTTTTGGCACAAAGACTGACTATGACCTTAGTGCTAAGCATGGTCGAAAGGCTGGAGAGTGGGGACCCTATAATGGGGGCACCTTGGGGGCCTTAGCCTTGGTGAGGACAGTTAGAACCTACCTTCGCCAAAGCAATTTTCTGCAGGAAAACCCTACCTCGTGATTAAAACAACTTCTCTCCTGTTCGTGGATGATCGAATTGTGTGTGCATCTGTTTGTTGCATTTGTCTGTTGCATAGCATAACCAAACAACAGAAAAATCACAAAAAACATTTTTTGCAATAAATGCCCTTATCTCGGATAGCCTGCCTTTTAGCTAGCCTGGTTTCAGGTTCTTTGTAAGCTAAGTAGCCACGCAGTCAGACAAAAGAGATAAGGGACGCTAACTATTCTTTCGCATAAAGCCATTTTTTTATCTCGGACAGTCTATCTTTTAGCTAGCCTGGTTTCAAGTTCTTTGTAAGCTAAGTAGCCACGCAGTACGACATAAGAGATAAAAGGCTATAAAATAAAAATAAAAATCAAATAAAAATTCAGTTTAAAGCAATAAAATGGGACCTTGTTCAAGAATATTACACTCATAAATCATTCATATAGGTAGTTTACTTTTCAAAAAATACGCAAATACCATACAAAACATGATAAATAGAAAAATAAACACTCACATTCATTCAATAAGCATCATTTTCATAAAACATGCATTTTGGTTTTAGAAAATGGAGGGGACTAGTAGACAATTGAAGAAGGTGGACATTCCCCGATACCATACTGAGAAATTGGAACGGCTTTGCGCAGTAATGCCACCAGAGGTCCGCTCCGACTTTGAGAAATCCTATGGAAGGATTCTCGACCTGCTGAAAATCTGTGTCGATCAAGTATTCATCAGGGTACTAATTAACTTCTGGAACTCTAGTCTGCGCTGTTTTGAATTTCCTCAGTTCGACATGGTGCCCACCTTGGAGGAGTACGAAATTATGCTGAAATGGCCCAAATCAGCCGGGGTCCATATCCGCCACGGGGCATATACTCCTACAGCACAAGTCGCTGCCATCATCCAACTGCCATTCGAAGAGTCCCTTGCCTGCAATTCTTGCCGACACCTTGCTCTCGGTGGAATTCTGCCACCAGAAGCAAGGAAAAACACTTCGTTGTTGCTCTTCACTACTCTTTGTGTGGGGCATTACACATTTTTACGCCTCTAGTCACATGAGGATGTTCCCCAACCCTTTAAGGAGCTTCTCCAAAATCCCTCTCCAATGACACTTAACCTCGGAGTGGAAGGACGAGTTGGAACAATGAGACGCCAAAAATTTATCCTGGGTCTGCCCTTGGTTCCGACCCGATCCAGTCCTCATCAGATGTGGAGACTATCCGAACGTACCCTTGATAGGACTCAGGGGTTGCATAGCCTACTCACCTAGAGTAGCTATGAGACAGCTCATGAGGACTCAAACTACAATTTATCGAGGGGAACTCGGAGGACTGTGTTCCTTCGGAGACCCATGCATAATCGCCAACTCACTAGCCGTGAGAAAAGCATGGGAGAAACCAGTCTTTATGGGAGATAGAGAGCTAGGAAAAGCTCGAGTGACTGTCTCCAGTGACTATGAGGTGTGGAGAAAAAGAAGAGGGATGTCTCAACCATCCACCTCACTCGTTACAAGCGTCAATAGTGAAGAGCTGCAAGCTCAAGTCGATGCCTTGACCCAGAGGATAGAAATCATGGGAGCCCAGATGAGGGCCCTTGAAGAGAGAGAGCAAGAATCTATCCTCACCATTGATGGTCTATAAAGGCAATGCAAGAAAAAGGATCATGAAATAGAGCGCCTCAAGGACTAGTGTGCTGACTCTAACGAGCAAGCTATCCGAGCATCTAAAGCTGCCAGAACCAGTTCAGATAGCCAACTCCAAGAAATAATCGCCAAATCAGCACACCTTGAGGCCGAATAAGCAAAACAGGCTCAGACGATCAAGGAGTTGTTGCAAGAACTCACCAAGACTCGGTCAGAAATACACCAAGAGCGGGAGGCCAATCGGAGACTCAACAAAAGTCTCGCTGAGCTACGTTGCAAAGAGAGAGACGGGCTAGCTCAGTACGACCAAGTACTACAAGAAAAGGACCGAGCCCTTGCAAAACTCGATGAACTGCAAGCCTTGGTCGTCCATCAAGAGGCGAAGATCAAAGAGGCTCAAAAGTATAATGAAGATATGAGCCAGGCGGTCCAGAAGCAAAGCGAAGCACCGTCACGTCCGGGAAGCCGAAAGGGAATTACATAGGGATCAAGACCCGCCTGTGGGTTTCTTTAGGCTTTTCCGTTTCTGCCAAAAGTTGCTTCGTAGTATGGAATAAGGGAATGTACACCTTCCAATGGATAAATAAAATTTTTCTTTATTCAACAATTGTCTACTTGCATGCATGTTATTCATTTGCATATTTAATTTCCCCTCCTTCATTCTTAATAAATAAGATAATAAAAAGGAAGGATTAACTGACACGTCTTCCAAATTAGAAGAATGGAGAGAAAGCCACTCCTAATCAAGCTTTCCCCAACGGTTGATTTGCCACAGGAGGAAAATAAGCCTCGACCGTTGGTCCTAAAAAATAAGGAAGAGGGGACAAGGACACCAGTGCAACTATTTATGCCACGTCCTTTCCCCTACGAATCAAATAAAGCTGTACCGTGGAGATATGAAGAATCTTCACCAATAAAAGAGGATATCACGAATATAGCCGGCATTGGGGGCATGACTAGAAGTGGAAGAGTCTATTCCCCCAAGGACTCACAAGAAGGCGTCCCAAAAAATAAAGGAAAAAATAAGAATACCAAAGGAAAAGAAAATAAAGAATCCAAGGAGGAGACAGAGGAATTACTCCAGTTTATAAGACAAAGCGAGTATTCCATTATTGACTAGCTCAATCATGCACCTGCAAAGATAACCCTGTTATCTCTAATGATGAGCTCGAAACCGCACAGAAACGCCCTGCTGAAGGTCTTGAGCGAAGCGCATGTACCTCACACCATATCCCAAGAAAAAGTTGAGAGGATCGTCGGTCACATTATGGCAAGCGATCACCTCACCTTCACAGAAGAACTTCCCCTCGAGGGGTCAAACCATAACAAGCCCTTGCACATCTCAATCAAGTGCAAGGAGTACCTCATCGCCAAAGTTCTTGTGGATAACGGGTCATCCTTGAACGTGATGCCCCAAGTGCACACTAGACAAGTTGACTATCCAAGGAACCCGTCTGCGCCCAAGCAACACTATCGTTCGAGCCTTCGACGGATCAAAACGAGAAGTAGTGGGAGAAGTTAATTTGCCAATCCAAGTTGGACCCACTATCTTCAACGTCGATTTCCATGTAATGGATATTACTCCAGCATACAGCTGTCTCCTCGGCAGGCCTTGGATTCATGACGCTAAGGCAATACCTTCGACATTCCATCAGAAAGTCAAGTTCATGGTGGATGACAAATTGGTCACGGTCCAAGCAGAAGATGATATCCTAATCAGTGGACCGTCCACCCAACCTTATGTGGATGCAGCTGAAGAGGCCCTTGAAACATCTTTTTAAGCGCTTGAAATTGCCAACATAGAGTGACTTCCCAAAAGCACAAAGGTAGCCCGCATGATGTTGAAGCATGGTTACCATCCTGGCTAGGGATTGGGGGCATATTCCCAAGGCATGAGGGAACCCCCAGAATTCAAAGATAATCCTTTCAAGCATGGCCTAGGATATGACCCTACTAAGGGCCGAGAAGAAAGAGGAAAAGGGAAGTCTCCCCTCCGCATATTCAAGCAAATTTTCCGAAGCGGAGGGGTGCAAGCGTCAAGAGCTACCCTAGTCATTAGGAGATCTTTTTCTTCATTTAAGGGATGTAAATCCCATGATTGTTAGAGATTATCCCCTGGGGCTAGCCCGACCCCCGGGCATTTTAGGGTACATATTCCCTTATTAATTAATAAAGAATACATTTCTTACTATCTGCTTCTCTTCTTACTATTTCATGACTAGACCTCACAATAACCTTGTCTAAGTAAGCAAAAAGAAAAAGAAGAGTAAAAAGTGCATCCAAATAACCAAAATTCGCCATTGCCATTACAATCAAGCCAGTTGATTAGAAGCACCAAATAAGGCTTTACCTCACCATAAAGAAAGTCATGCTTCGCCAATGTTGTGAACAAAAAATAAATACACAAAAAAGAAAAAGCCCATAGAAGCCAAAGGCCAAAGAAAAGGGCAAAATACCCGGTAGGAAACCCACTAAGGGGGCTACACAAAAGATAGGGTCAACCCGGTAAGATACCCGAACAAAAATAAAGGGTAGCCTAGGCAAAAGTTAGGGTTACAAAATAAGGTCCGTTAGGATTCCCCAAAAATACAAAAAGAAGGAACCTAGACAAAAGTTAGGGCCAAAACACAATATCCTAGTTCGAAAATCCGAAGGGCGATCTAGGGAGATCAACTAGCCATAAAAAGCAATGGAAATAAAACTAAAAGCGCAAGTATAAAAAGGGGAAACACTTGCTTAGAAAAAAAGCTTAAACACCTAAGCCTAACCCTAGCTAACCATTCTTACAAAACCTTTTTCTAAATAAAAATCAACCTTCTAAAACACAAGCCATTGAATTTACCTCTTTACTTCTTTTCTCTTGACCCTCACAACAATATTCTAATAATTAATTTGGGAATATGGAGGCGTATAGTCAACAAGAGGATTGAAACCCCTAGAGTGGAGAAAAAGGGACACTATATGGCAAAGAGTGCTCTACAAAAAGGAAAAAAGAAAGAAAAAGAAAAAGCAAAGTATCCTTCGGTCACAAGAAGTCCGACATAGTACAACCAAGTACGAGAACGCAGATCAGAGGACATTCGACGTTACAAGACACGTCAGTTAAATCCTTCTGAAAAACTAATTGAAATAGGCATTATAGGACATCAAACATAAAAACATTGCATGCATAAATTTTTTTGAACCAGGTCCTATTTCCTTTCTAAAAAAAAAAAAAATACCCTTAAAATCGAGACGGCCGTCTCGCATTACCATACCGCCGTCTCGATCCCCAGAAAATCGAGACCGCCGTCTCGACTAACGAGACCGTCGTCTCGACTTGGCTAAAAACGAGACCGCCGTCCCGCTTGGCGAGATGGCCGTCTCGACTTGCACAAAATCGAGACCGCCGTCTCGACTTCCCAGACGGCGGTCCCAATTTCAATTTTTCCCCTATAAATAGAGGAGGGGTCTTGGGGGGGTCTCCACACTTCCTCTGCACCCCAAATCTCTATTCTCTCACTCTCGAGCACTTTACCGTGAAAATGCACCGTGGAAGCCAATCCAGGAAGAGAAGAGGTTCTGTTGGCCCTAACAGTTCCTCAGCACTTGTCCCCCAGGACCCCACTCAGCTCTCTCCATTGCACCAGGCCCGTCTTGAGCATATCAGGGGGTACACATGGCACCCTATGCTCAAATTAAATTTCGGCATTCTCGCCGAATTCGGGTGGGAGGACGACGTTCGATCCCACATTGACAGCATTGGGTGGAGCTTCCTCCTACAGTCTCCACCTACCCACGTGTATCCCCAGGCAGTACTGGAGTTTCTTGCCTCCATCTCCTACACTGAGACTCCCGCCATGGTCCCAGGCCTGTCACCAACAAAAATGGTGACATACTTTATGGGTGGGATGTATCATACCACCACCCTCGACGAATTCAATGTGAACATTGGGTTCGTCCAGCCCGGGGACGTGCTAATTCGGGACTACCAGGAGGCCATCTGTGCACGCCCCACCAACCTCACTGCTGGCGAGATGTGGGAGGAGCTCACCAGGGCGCCCACTTTTCCCATGCTGATGAAGGGCTCAACACTTCCCCCAGCCCTCCGCATCTGCCACAAGCTGCTGGCCGGAACCATCCACGGGCGAAAAGAGAGCCAGGGAAAGGTAACCCTTCCGGACCTCTTCGTCCTTTACTGCATGAGCCAGAGGCGCCGGTGCAACCTTGACTATTTCTTCCTGAAGGCCCTCAAGGACTTCGGGAGCCGGCCAGTGGGAGCCGTCCTTATGGCTCCCCTTATTACCCCCTGACAGAGAAATGGGGGTGCAGTGGTAGGGAGGAACTGGCCTCCAGCCTCCGACCCGAGTCCATCAACGGGTCGGTACTCGTCAGCATGGGGATGCTGCTGCGCCACGGGATCCAGCTGATCCTTCACCCCTCCCTGGATATCACTTTGGATCTCTGGGATCTCGTGGCAATGCACGATCTCCCAACACCTCCCGAGTTCCAGCAATAACAACAACAACAGTACACAGATGACTTTGCTGGCATGAACCGTAACATTAACGATCTACGCCAACAATTCGATCAGATGTTTGTAAGGCAAGAGAAGATGTCCCTAAGGCAGGAGGCCTTCGACACAAGACCGGAGATAATATACCAAGTACCAAGAGGGGATGAGGCAAGACTGGGCGGTCTTCCAGCAGGAGTATCGCGATGAAGTCCGGGACCAGGCAGAGTTTTGGAGACATATGTATCGGCAGTTCCCCTCTTATGGATCGTCTCTAGATGAGAGCCCACCTTCTTAGGGATAACACTTATAGAATAAGTTGCTGTAATAATTTTTTTCCCTTATAAATAAAAAATTGTTATTTCATGCATTTTCTGCCATCCTTTTCAAAAGTCAGCGTAAAAAAAGAAGCTTAAAGTAAAAAGACTCACGCTAAAAAAAAAAGCCAAAATCTAAAATCGCGAGAAAAAAGAGATAAAAAATCACCTTGACCAACAATTTTCGACAACTAAATAGAAGTCGAACAAGAAAACAAGACTACCCGACCAACCAGCAAGAGTCGGGTGATCACCATCAAAAGATAAAAAACAAAGAATCCCCAGTAACCAACAAGGCTGGATGAACACCACAAAATCCCCGGCACAATCCGGATGACCAAATCAAAGACAAGAGAACACATCTCAATATTGGCGCATGAGCTATAGCAGTAAGCCGCCACCATAGCTAAGGGATCAGCTACCGCAAAAAGGAGCATCCGGAGGCATAACACCAGATGGGGGTGTATACTCATCAGGCCTTACAAAAGGGGCTTACCGGACGGGGGTTCATACTCGTCAAACACCAGATGGGGGTGTATACTCATCAGGCCTTACAAAAGGGGGGCTTACCAGGCGAGGGTTCATACTCGTCAAACCAGATGGGGGTTCATACTCATCAGCCGAAAGGATCAGCTACCGCCAGAAGGAGCATCCTGGAAGTACACTTTTTCCCAGAAGATCAACCGCCACAAAGATGGAACATCTGAAAGGCAACCGGGCAGGAGGGTCAACTCCTTTACCCTCCAATCGATCTCCTTGGCACAACAGGCCAGCAGTCGACTAGTTGGGTAAAGGGGGGGCAGCTGTAGACCCCAAATCTTGCCCGGTCTCATAATAAAGACCAGAAGACCTCCTTTTTGAAGATGGATGAAGTCTAAGAAGCCATTAGGAGAGACTATTAGGCCCCATATTAGGATATGAGGGATTTTCTGCATGTAAATAAGGATTCTCGCCTTTTTGGGTCGAGACCACCGTCTCGTATTCGGGACCGCCGTCTCGTATTCGGACCGCCGTCTCGCCTTGCAAAAGTGGCGAGACGGCCATCTCGACCTGACAGGTGCAAATCCCTATAAATAGCCGCGCCATTCCCCTCATTTCACACAGTTCTTCCATTCTCTCTCTTGTCACACTATTAGAAAAATAGTTTTTTTCTGCCAATTTTTTTGCAAAAAATTTTTTAAATTTATAGAAAACTTATTTCTTGCCATTTTTACCAAAACTTTGCAAAAATATTCCCATGAAAAATGAGAATTTTTAGTAGTGTCACTTCATAAAATTCTCTTCCTAGAACCTCTCCGAAGCATTTCCGGAGTTTTCTGAGAGTCTCTAAGAGTGTTTATAGCGTTTTTGAGAGGTTTCCGGCGCTGTAGAGAGGGAAGGGCTGCCAAAAAGCACCATAATTTTCAAAAGATTAATACAAAGCTTGCCTCAGAGGTTTTTACACACACTCTCTCTCTCTCTCTTTCTCTCT